>PVKV010003273.1:0-147985 GCA_004027835.1 Alouatta palliata
TTCTAGGTCCTTGAGGAATCGCCACACTGTCTTCCACAATGGTTGAACTAATTTACACTCCCACCAACAGTGTAAGAGTGTTCCTATTTCTCCACATCCCCTCCAGCATCTGTTGTCTCCAGATTTTTTAATGATCGCCATTCTAACTGGCGTGAGGTGGCATCTCAATGTAGTTTTGATTTGCATTTCTCTAATGACCCGTGATGATGAGCATTTTTTCATATGTTTGTTGGCTTCACGTATGTCTTCTTTTGTAAAGTGTCTGTTCATATCCTTTGCCCACTTTTGAATGGGCTTGTTTGTTTTTTTCTTGTTTGATGCTGCACTTCTAATGTGTAATAGGTTTTATTCTATTTCAATTTATTTATTTTATAGTTTGCCAGAATGTGCTTATGAAAGGCACTCTCAGGCATGAAAATAAAATTATAAGCAGGCTGGCATGTAACTATTTTTTTAAATAATAAACCTCCTGATTTTAGAGTTTCTTTCACAGATCCTGGTTCTCCTTCACTCTCTGACCTGTAACAACCCAGCCAGCATGCACTGTTGTGAATGGAAAAGCAGTAAACAGAAGTACAGCCACCTTTCATATCCCATGAAGAGCAAAATCTCTTTGACTAATCTCTTGTTCTCAGAGTATGTTCACTCATTATTTAAAGAATGTAACCACTCTCAGTAGTCACTAGCACATTTTTTGGAATAGAATATATACTCAAGGATACCTGCTGGATACAGAATGACCTCAGGAAAAAGTCCAGATACTGTAATCTGTCTCAGTTACCAGCATTTAGTGACCTTTCAGCTTCATTACTAACCATCACCCCATGTCCCTTAGGTGAGTGACATGAGACCTCTTTCACAATATTTATCAGGAGAAAAGATGAGGTCATTGCTCCATCATTTCCCATCATGTCGTGTCTGCTCCTAACTAGTCACATGGCTCTGTCCAAGTGCAAGGGGGCATTACAGGTAGAGTGCTGTCTCCATGTGCCTTCAAAAAACAATAACCAAATATCAGGGCAAACAATAATATGAGCCAGAGTGTCTGATATATATTATAAACTTCATAGCGACTCGACGAGTATGAATCAGGATTCAATGGCTACAGGAGACAAAGAAACAGTTTCACAAACGAGGGAAATTAACTGGCTCATGGGCAAAATCTCAAGAGGTGGGGTACTGTTACACTTTATGTGTTGCAGAACACAGACTCCAATTTTTACATGTTCTTTCTACTTATTTACCATCTTTGCTCTCTGGATCTCAGCTTTATCTTCCAGGCTGGCATCTGTCACCACTACAGAGATAGGGTCATTGTCAATTCCAGGTTTCACATTCTCCCATTTTTCAATGGAGTCTTACTCTTTCTTTGTTTTGAGTTCAAATGTATTATTGAAGAACCCTGGTTCTCACTTTAACTTCGGGACCTATCGAATCAGTCTGTGGAAGCTGGAATAATATGATTAGGGCAGCTGAAATGAAAGAGTGCTTCTTTAGACCAATCAACTATGTCCATGACACCAACTAAGGACTACATGACCCTAATAAATTCCCATTTCCAGAGCTTCTTATCTGGCTCCTGAAGCAGTTTTGTCCTTTGTACTACCAGAGACTCAATACACGAACAGACAATGGTGTTTTCACACAAACAAAAAAAAGTCAGCTCTGACCTCTGCAGCAACCAGTCTGTAGCAATCGGTCCAAATGCTCAGGAATTGGTGGATAGCTGCCAGTTTCCCTAATTTTTTCCCTCCAGCTTCCAATTTAGAACCAACAGAGAATGCTAATTATGCACCTTCGCCAATCAAATAGGCTGTTTTGCTTCTAGTTAGCCCACCTTTAGATTCCCCATGACAATCATTTCCAATGAGGGCATTCCTGAAGCCTTCTGGTTTTCCCATATAAAGCTTTCTCACTGCCCTGACTGCCTTTGATTCTTTGCCATATTGCAAGTGGTGGTGGCCAACTCCCTTGCTCCAGCAAGCTCTGACTGAATAGCCTGTATTTCTTTTCATTTGAGTAGTCTTAGCTTATTTTATTACTATTAAGGCAAATTTGCAGCAACCCTTACACTAAATGAAACTAATTATGTCAAACTTTCATTTACTTCCTAAGTATTCTTCCAGACAATGTTACCAAAGAATTTCCCCTTTGCTGTGAAATTTTGTAGATCCTATTAAATTAGTAGAATCCTCTTATTTTCTTCCCCCATCCCTGTCAGTTTTGCAGTATCCTACTGGTCCCCTATATGATAGAAACCATTCCTATAAGGTAATGCAGTATATTTCAACCCACGCTATTACTATTTATGAGATTCTTATAAATATATTTCAACCCATGCTATTACTATTTATGAGATTCTTTTGCTATTCACATCTCATAACATTAGCAAAAATGCATGAATCTTAACCTGACTTCTTTTTTTCCCTCCAGGATGAAGGACAACCACATATTTAGCTGACAGTGATTCAAACACTCATCTTGTTCAAAACTGACTTAAATGGCATAATTTAATTAACTCTGATCTTACATTATCTGCTGACAGTTTCCACCTAGAATAGAGAAAATTAGTCTTGTCTTGGATATTCTATTATCTCTGAAGACTCAATCTGCCTAGGTAACTGAATCAATTTTTGTAATTGGAACTCACAACCCAGCTTGAGGCAAAGACTGAAGAGTGTGTGTGAGAGAGAACATTTATATAGATAGTAGACAAGCACTAGGAATTGTGCATGATTTTGATATGTAGGTCTCTTAGCTTCATTTTCAACTCTTAGCTGCAAGAATAGAAATTAAGAAGAAAATTAATATTTTATCTAACTTCTTGAGAATTATGTGTTAAGTTAAAAATATCTACTCCAATGAAATAGAAATGAAATCTAAATTCTCAGGCATATTGCTTTGCAAAAAATGCTTCTCTTCATAGACAGCTGCCCAAGTAAACAAAATACTCCCTTATCTGTAAACATTTATTTCTCTTTATGAAAAATTACTTCTAAAAGAATTTTAACTAGGTATTGAGATTTGACAGTTCAATAATAGCCACTTGGTGGCTCTTAAATCCATACAAATAACATTAGCAATCACACTGTGTAGATATACCTAAAATACTAAACGTAACTCTGAATCAGTGTTACTAAGATATCAGTGGATGTGTTTGTCTGGAGAAGAGCAAGGGTGCCTTATCTGTAAAAGCTACAACTACCACATGGCTGATTAATCTGGAAAAGTGGGACAAAACTTTCAACCACTATCACAGGCTCTTTAAACCACTATAAATAGACATTGTACAAATACCTTAGTCCCAAGGAAATCAGTATGTCCTGGGGATTGATTGTGAATGTCCCCGGTGGAGCAAAGCCTAGGTGTCAAGTATTATTGGTGTATTTTCCCCACCTGGGATATTCTGTCGACCCTGTCAAGTGAAGGAGGGAAAGACTGATTTTATAAGGAAATGTTTTGACAATTTTGCATGGTTGTCTTTTATCTCTAAAGTGTGATGACACTTATAATCTGCACAGTATAGAAAAAATAGAGAAATTAAGTTGTTTGATAAAAATAAATAATCTGAATTTTCAGAATGATTTCGTCTACCTAGTTCTATATTGCTTCTTTTAGTGTTAATAGCCATGTGATCCTCAGCTTTAAATCTTACAGGCTTTTTCTTGTGAATTGGTAACTGTGAGAACCATGAACTTGGATCTAGTTACTTCATTCACCAATTATTCATTTTTTTTTTTGTTATTTTTCTTTACAAGACAGGATCTCACTCTGTTGCCTGGGCTGATGTACAGTGGCATAATCACGGCTCACTGCAGCCTTCAACTCCTAGGCTCAGGCAATCCTCCCACTTCAGCCTTCTGAGTAGCTAGAACTACAGGCATGCACCACCATACCTGACCATTTTCATTTTTTTTTGTGTATATATATATATATATATATATATGTGTGTGTGTGTGTGTGTGTGTGTGTGTGTGTGTGTTTTAGTAGAGAACAAGTTATTCATTGCTGTGTTCAGTTTATAAAACACCAGCCAGAGGCCAGGTGCAGTGGCTCACACCTGTATTCCAAACACTTTGAGGGACTGAGGCAGGTGGATCACTTGAGGCCAGGAGTTCAAGACCAGCCTGGCCAACATGGTGAAATCCTGTCTGCACTAAACATACAAAATATTACAAAATATTAGCTGGGCGTGGTAGTGCCTGCCTGTAGTACCAGCTACTTGGGAGGCTGAGGCATGAGAATCATTTGAACCCAAAAGTGAGGTTGCAGTGAGCCGAGATCGAGCCACTGGATGATAGAGCAAGACTCTCTCAATAAAATAAAAATAAAAATACAGCCAGAGATCGATTTAACTATTAACTATAGTTCAATGTAATTAGCTACATACCTGTCATATAATTAAAATTCAGTAGTGAGATGGTTGTCATAGGGACACTTCAAAGCCAATTAAGTTTATTTTAAAAGTGAATTGAGAGATTTTACCTTACAGAAAACAAACCAATTTGGTTAATTTGCCATTTAGGCTTCTAATTTTAATCTGAGGTCTGCTAACCCTGGAGATTACAGAAAAACTTTGTGAAGAGTACTGTGGCCAGGCAAATTCTTTTAAGGAACAGGTTTCCAGGTGTCAAATATGAATGCCTCTTTCACAAATTCTTGCTGTTCCTCTTTCATTTCTTCCTTTTCAAAAGAATTCCTCTTCCACACTGTTTCTTTTTCTTAAAAGAGAAAAATATTTCTTCACTTTGAACTTTACCTTGGTACTTTGTCCCTAGGTGTTGAAATTTCCAGGATGCAAAACAAGGGGGCAATTCAAAACATTCATCTCCATTTCTTAAAAGTAAATCACCCTGACGACTGGGTAACAAAATCCTGCTAACCATTTTTGTTTTGCTTTAGATTTTTAATTACTTTCAAAAATTTGAAGAAATGTGTAGTTGAATTGTCAGTGGATACCTGATTATAAATCAGTTTTTCTGGTGAATCACTCTGCAATTTTTGTCAAAATTCTTCAAAGGCGTTCAATGAATCAAATACCATTGTTGTTACAATAAAGCCCTTTCAATCCTATCTACTTATTTCTGAGAAGATGTGTCAGTGCTCAGATCTTATAAAAATAATGATACAGGAATAAGAATGATGTGGAATCTGCCACCTTCTAGCAATAAGCAAGATTCATTTATAAAGACATGAATTTATAGGTAAAACATTAGGTGATAAATTTAAAAAATGTTTTTTAAAATAAGTGTATTTTAAAATCTGTTATTTATTTTTAATTCAATTTTTAATCAAGAATGAAATTCAAAACAAAAAACAAAACTGTATAGCAACAAAAATTAAATATAAAGTTACTTTTTTAAGTCCATATGATTAATAAATTATCTCTATCCACTAAAACAATGCTCTGTTGAAAAAGTGAAAAAAAAATTCAAATCAAGAAAACAAGATTTTTAAATGTAAAATTTCTGATTGTAAAAGAAGTGCTTCTTCCTACTTTTTCAAAATGAATAATGAATATTTCATTCAAAATGAATATAAATTAACTATGATTTCTAGATTTCTTTAGAAATATTTAAAAGTGTCTTAGTAGTAGTATTCTAAAAATTTAGCATTTTTATTTTACTTGGAATTGCAAATATTTAAACCCATAATAAATATAATTGAGCTACCAAGATAAATATATGTAAAGATATTATACATGTTAAAGCTTACCTCAGTGATACAGGAAAAAAAAAAGTTTGAAAATGACTTCCCTGTCTATGGGAGTGGGAGAAGGCTTTTCTGTATTATTAAAAGATAGATACCCTTTCTGTTCTTAGTAGTTTTGCCTCAAGAAATCATGTATTTGTATGTATTTTTGCATAAATCAATTCTTTGTTCCTTTGATATACATGTGAACCTCTTTAAAACTGAAATGAACTTATTGCCAAAGTCATAACACAGGAATGTTTTGTTCTCAAGGTCCTTGGAGCCATCATTTTGAAATATAAACATCAGAAAGATAGCACCCCCACTCATTTCCCTGTTACTGTGTGAGTTCAGCCCAGCCACCCTGATAGATATTTTATTTTTCCTCTGAATAAAGCAAATAACTAGGTCACATGGCTACTCCAATTACCACGTATGCTTAGGATGAAGTAAGAAAGAATGTATAGCAAATGGACTGTCGGGTCCTCTTACTAGGAAGACAAATTGTCATTAATCTTGAGAATGCACATGTATTCCTCTCAAGGTGGCTCACACCTATAATCTCAGCACTTTGGAAGGCCAAGATTGAAGGATTGCTTGAGACTCGCTTGGGTAAATTAGCAAGACTCAGGACTCAGTCTCCACACAAAAAAATTTAAAATGATTAGCTGGGTATGGTGGTGCATGCCTGTAGTCCCAGCTACTTAGGAGGCTTAGGCAGGATGATTGCTTGAGCCGAGGAGGTCAAGGCTGCAGGGAGCCAAGATCATGCAACTGCATTCAAGCCTGGGAAACAAGGTGAGACCCTGTCTAGATAAAAAGTAGAAAAGAGAGAGCGAGAGAAGGTTAGGTTTTCTTTGCAATCTCGTTAGTGGGTTGCCTGTCACACATATCACACTTTTGGATAAATCTTTATTTAGCAATAAAACTACAATGAAATAGAGATAAGTTTTTTTTTTTTCCTCTTCTACATTTGAGAGAGGATTTTCTGATTTGGTAAGAGAGTTGATTCTTCATATTTCCCCCAATACTTCTGGAATGTAGAGAGATCTTTGGAAATGAATACAATAATGTACAAGTATATTCAGAAAGAAGATAGGGAAAAGACTGTCTCATTACAGCTTGCGGAAAGATTTGATTTATTTGAAACTTACGAAAGAACATCCTGAAAGTGAAAGTTTGAAAAGGATACTTTTAAGCTTCCTAATCTCAGTCCCTGAATGTCTAAGAAATTAAAATCCTTCTTATAGAAGTAGAGAGAAATAGTAATTTACATTGCTAAAGCCGTGGGATGTGGAGATCTTCCCACCACCATTATCCCAAATCTGCATATGCTACCTGAGAGGCAAATTAATGCGTATGACAGACAGACAGTGCAGGATGCTTTGGGTTCCTTGGAGGAAGTAATACATTATTACAAATTTAGATCATTTCACAAGAATGACACTCTAACAAACAGGTCTAATACGTCTTTAGAAAAGTCCCTTGGATTTGGATAGAGCATACTGTCAGTAAATATGAGACCTAGATGTTATCACAACCACCGGAGAGTTAAAAAAAATTTATCGAGGCCAATTTCCTTTGTTAAATGTCTAAATACTTCATAGAAAGGTTCTCAACAAATAAGCTGAAGAGCAGTAAAGATCAGATCCCTGAATAGCTAGAAGTTTGGTGAAAATATCCAAGTGCTTACACAGAGATTAGACTAGGCTTTGCAGAGAAGATGCATGTCAGTACCCAAGCAAACATCCTTCTGTCACCTCGTGTAAGGGACACTGAGATGAAAGCCTTTATTATTATTATTATTATTATTATTATTGTAAACAAGGAATACACATTAGAGAAAAAATATGACAGGATAATTGATTGAGTCAATAACCATGACTGTTTTCCCCAGCTCCAGTGAATGAGTGCTGATATTTGCCAAAGAATGAGAAGTGGTATTACCTCCTTCCAGAAGAGTGATCAGGGATTTGTGTCCTGGAAATGGGAGCCTAATTTTTCCTATTAAGGGGAAATCTAAAGGCTTTTGCAAGCAATCAGGATAATATAGCTTTGGAGATCGCTTTGGGATGCATGTAATCAATCTTACAGGGCTAAAGAAGAAAAGAAGCTTGATATGGGGCATAAGGGGTTAGGTGTGGGTCTTTTCTCACTGCTCCACTTAGCACCCCAAAGGCAGAAAGATGTCTGGAAGATTTGCCTATAAAACCTTTTCAGTGGAGCTCTAAGGGTGCTACAAAGAAATCTGACTGTGGTAATAACTGTGCATATGCCTTGAATTCTGTATCTGTTTCCTTTTGAACAGCTCAGAAAGATTGCATGGTGGCCATCATAAGGATGGTGGCAATAGGTTTGAAAGGCTTTCTCCATTTGCCTGAATTACAAATCTTCTGAGCTTTTTTACAATATTAGGGAAGGCAAGAGAACTTTAAAATAACAGATCTAATTTCTTCCAAATATAATTCAGATAGGGAGAGAACCACATTAATTTTATTTAACATAATAAGCAAATATGACATATTTTGGATTGTTAAGAAACTTCATAACTCTTAATTATAGAGTTGCCAGCTTTTCAGTAGCAAACTTACTCAGTACTGATGGCTGCATATGTGTCTACTTTGCCAATTTCGGCAATCAATTATTACGAAGCCTGTCAAGTGATGAGAGCCTCTAACGGGAGATGCAGGGGAAATTATCTGAGTGTCATCACTGCAGATATCATCTTAGGGAATCTTTTTATGGGGGCCCTCCTCCCCTTAAAAACCTCACTTTCTTTCTGAAGTGGTTAAATAGGCCGTGATTTTATTTTCAAGTGCCTTCTTGTCTGTAGTGCTATATTTGATATTTCTTTTTTTTGAGATGGAGTCTCACTCTGTCACCCAGGCTGGAGTATGGTGTCCCTGTGTCAGCTCACTGCAACCTCAATCTCCAGGGTTCAAGCAATCCTCCTGCCTCAGCCTCCCGAGAAGCTGGGATTACAGGAGACCACCACTACGCCTAGCTAATTTTTGTATTTTTTTAGTAGAAATGGGGTTTCACCATGTTGGCCAGGCTGGTCTCAAAATCCTGACCTCAGGTGATCTGCGCGAATCAGCCTCTCAAAGTGCTGGGATTACAGGCGTAAGCCACGGCACTTGGCCCGGTATTTGATATTTCTAACAATTATCTCATTGACTAAGACAGCAGCATGCTTTTCCTGTGTCTATTCTTATTTGATATAGCTGCTGGAAGAATGAATTGTTATTTTCAGGAAGTGAAAAATTGGATATTGATTTATACCACTTATATATCACTACATTAATGTATAAAGAAAGCTAAGTGGCACAGTACAAAGAGTGGGGACTTTGGATACAAGCAGTATCAGAGTTTAATCTTGATTCTGTCACCTTCATTGACTTTCCCATTTTCTTTAGATTATTTGACTAATTGCTATGTAACTAAAACTTGGTATTTTTAAAATTACTATCAGAGTAATTTATGAATATTAGGTGAAATAATTCATAAGTATAAATATATTTTGGCAATAGGTTGTCAAAGTAATAGGACTTAATATTAAATGTAACGGTTTTAAAATGTGAATTATTTTACAATAATAATAAATTGATAGAAAATAAATTCTTCCAAATTACAGGAAATAGCATAGTGAAATAGTTTGTGTAGGAATGGTACCAGTGCTTCTTTTTACATACGGTATAATTTGGCTGTGATTATATATGATATAATCAGGTCCCAGGTTTTTTTTGGTTGGAAGACAATTACTAATTTGATTTTGGAAATCACTATTGATGTGGTCAGAGAATCAATCTCCTCCATGCTCTGACTTGGGAGTGTGCATGTTTCTAGAAATTTATCCATCTTTTCTAGTTTTCCTAGTTTGTGTGCATAAATAAAGTTGTTTGCAGCAGTTTCTGGTGGTTATTTTTATTTCTATAGGGTCAATAGTAACATTGGCTTCATCATTTCTAATTGTGTTTATTTGGATCATCTCTCTTTTCTTCCTTATTAATCTAGCTAGTGATCTATTTTATAATGTTTTTCAAAAACCACCTCCTGGATTCATTGATCTCTTGAACAGTTTTTCATTCCTCAATTTCCTTCAATCCAACTTTGAGTTTTGTTATTTCTTGTCTTCTGGTAGTTTCGGGGTTGATTTGTCTTTACTTCTCTAATTCTTTCAGTTGTGAAGTTAGGTTGTTAACTTTAGATCTTTCTACTTTTTTGACATGAGCATCTAGTGCTATGAATTTCCCTCTTTAAACTGTCTTAGCTGTGTCCCAGAAATTCTGGTATATTTTATCTTTGTTCTCCTTAGTTTCAAAGAACTTCTTGATTTCTGCTTTAATTTCATTATTTATCCAAACATCATTCAGAAGCATATTGTTTAATATCCATGTAATTGCATGGTTTTGAGCAATCTTCATAGTCTTGACTTCTATTTTTATTGTGCTGTGGTCTGGGAGTATGTTTGGTATGATTTCTGTTCTTTTATATTTGTCAAAGATTATTCTATATTAAATTATGTGGTCGTTTTTAGAGTATGTGCCATGTGATGATGAGAAGAATGTATATTCTGTAGTTTTGGTGTGAAGAATCCTGTAAAGGTCTATCACATCAATTTGGTCCAATGTTGAGTTTAGGTCCTGAACATCTTTGTTAATTTTCTGCCTTGATGATCTATCTAATGCTGTAAATGGAGTGTTGAAGTCTCTCACTATTATTGGGTAGGAGTCAATGTCCTTTGTAGGTCTCTAAGAACTTGCTTTATGAATCTCGGTGCTTCTTCTTTCCTTTATTTCTTCCTTCTCTCCCTCCTTTATTTCTCAACATGCACTATGCATTCAATTGTTTTTAAGCAAATATGTATTCTTACTATATAACGGCATCTTTGAAATTAGGAATTGGTCACCTTGAATCAGGATTTCTACCTTATAATTAATACATTCATTGTGTTTATCTGAATGCCTACAACTCATAAGGCATTTGTTCACCAACAAATATTTCTGAAAGTCAAGTCTTGTTTAGATATCTATTAGGTATCAAATTTTCATAGATAAAAATTATAGTTTTTGCCTTCAAGGAACCCACACACCCTTATATTCAGACACTCTCATAATGATTTATGAAGTACAATATATGCATGATAGTCATGAGAAATAAAGCTACAGTGTTCTTTATGCACGATGCTGAGTGGTGTTTCTAATTATGAATTAGGTACTATATCTCCCCAGTTTAAGTCCTTTCAATGGCTTCTACTATTTACTGAAAACAATTATCTGCAACCCTCATTCATGGATGCATTATTCATTCAGTAAGCATTTGAAGTTCTGTTATGCCCCAAGAAATGTTCCCAATGATAAACAAGGTTAATAGATTGTTTTCACCCTCCAGAAGCTTATGGTACATAGGATATAAAAAGAAAAATAAGTAAATTTTTGAATAAGAAAATAAATAAATACACACACTTTGAAACATAATTATATATAAATATTACAAACCCAATAAATACATGTACATAGAAATTAATTTCTATATCTTATACATACATAACAAATTAGTGTTAAGTGCTCTGAAGAAAATTAAAAGTTGGTAGGTAAGAAAGTTGAAAAGTTTTTAGCATGGCTACTCTGGATTGGAAAACAGGGAACATCATTCTGAGAAAGTATCTTTTAAGCTAACATATTATCCCAATGTTCAAACTTCTAGTAGAATAACATTTCACGTATATTGCATGGTTTCATATAACCAAATCAACATTCTTAGCAGAAAATGGGCTTATTTTCATGACAGGAATCTATGAACATCAAGTTTTCCTTATAAGACAGTGGCCATGGAGGCCAGAGGCCTGAGATAAAGGCAAAAACTTATTTATGTATTTTTTAATATATTCATTACTCTGTAATAAGAACTTCATGCAAGCAAGGATTTTATCTTTTTTCTCTTACTATTTTCTATAGCTAAGACAGACTAGATCACAGACTGTGATCTTTGTGATAAAATGACTAAGGATGCATATTGTAAAAAGTAGACATTTGTTGACATAATAAATGAATAGATTATAGTTGTACAGTTAAATTTGCCAACATATTAGAAAAAACAGAAACGCAATACTAGTGTTGGCTATGATTTTGGATAGTATTGAACACATAGTCCCTAAGAGACAAAATTCCATCTCATTAAACTCTTCCTGAAAGTAAACACAAAAACGTAATAAAATTAATAACAAAATTCCACAATTTACTAAAATCATGGGAAAAGTATATGTACTATTGAAATCATAAGTAACGTTGTGGACAGTTGAAAGAAACTGTAATATAATAACTAGATAAAGATTCAGAAAAGATGGGAACCCATCTCTGATTTTCCTCTTCGGGAAAAGACAAAAGATAGCTACAATATCTAAGAAATGTCTAGTTGTTATGTTATGTAGGCCTGTTTTTAACAGTCAATAAATACTCCTTAGCATCAAACACATCTTTACCCAAATAAAATTCTAAATTACTAATGACTTAAACATTTCTAAATTTTACATTATTTTTAAAAGTAGTACATTTTAATCTAGGGATTGTTACTAAGGCAGTATCAGAAACACGTGGGAAAACAATGTATTGGAATCATACACAAACTAATATTGCTCTTTTGGGAAATAAACATTTTTCTTGATGCCATCAAATAAAATTTTTTTTAGAAAATAAATCAAAATTTTGTCATCGGCCAGGTGAGGTGGCTCACGCCTCTAATCCCAGAATATTGGGAGGTGGATCCCTTCAAGCCAGGAGTTTGAGACCAGCATAGCCAACATGGAAAAACCCCATCTCTATTAAAAATTTTTAAAAAATTAGCCGGACATGGTGGTGAGTGTCTGTAATCTTGGCTACCCAGGAGGCTGAAGCCCAAGAATTGCTTGTACCAAGGAGGTGGAGTTTGTAGTGAACTGACATAACACGACTGTGCGATAGCCAAGGTGACAGTGAGACACCATCTCAAAAAAAATTGTCATATCAACTTTGAAATTTTTAGTTATATGGATTAGATATTAAGTTAAAATGTTTTAAAATTACTTTCAAAATTTAACTACATCTTATATCTTAATTAGCATTTGAAATTAATCTTATGAATGAGTCTTTTAATTTAGTGCTATCTATTTATGCATCTTATTTCTGCTATCCTGTTTCAGTTGTTATCTTAAACCTGTCCAAGTAAACCTACAAGGACATATGTTGAAGGAAATTTAGTTTATTTCACTCAACCATTTTTTAAACACACTCTTTCTTACTTTTAGTTTTAACTAAAACAAAACCATAATATAATCTAGAACGTCTTTTCTTATTTTACTTCACATAATGTCTCTGGGAATTTGTAGTAAATGTCAAATGTTTTATTATATTTGTCCAAATACACAGAGTCACATGGATGAAAGAACCCAAGAAATCAAATAGCATCTGGTGACATTCAATAGTCATAATTTAGTGCATTTTTAGAAGCTACCTAAAAACTCAGAAGTTCATATTGGATATTAGATTATATAAAATGAAATCTTAGCTGTTAGTCTCCTTCCTGAATACTAGTACAGATGGTCCCCAACTCATGATTTGTTGACTTTATGATGGTGTGATAAGCATAACTTCAATACACCATTCAATAAATTACATGAGACATTCAACTGTTAGGTGATTTTGCTTAACTTTAGGCTAATGTAAGTGTTCTGAGTATATTTAAGATAGGCTTGGTAAACCTATGATGTTCAGTAGGTTAGGTGTATTAAATACATTTTTGACTTCTGATAATTTTAATTTATAATGGGTTTATCAGGACGTAACTTTGTTGTAAGTTAAGGAGCATCTGTATTAGAATGCAGACAATGATGAAGGTAATTACTCAAATGGATATTTACAGAAGCTTTAATTTACGTCAAATTCCCTTTCCAAAGCATAGAGAATTACAACCTGCTTAAGAATTCACAGTCTGCATAAAAAGACGTTTAGATTTACATGGTTTTATTTCAATGAAATGAATGGATAAATAAAGGCCATGCATAAAAAGAATACGGTAAATGTCAAACCTGAAAAGAGTAGTAGCTACTTGTTTACAATTTGAAAGTGCGAACATTTTTCTTTTTCTTTTTCTTTTTTTTTTTTTTTGTTTAGGTTCTGGGGTACATGTGGAGGTCATGCAGGGTTGTTGCAAAGGTGCATACATAGCCAGGTGGTTTGCTGCCTCTATTCCCCCTTTGACTATATCCCACATTTCTCCCCATGTTATCCCTCCCTATCCCCAGCTGTCCCTCCCCAACACCCCACAACTGCCCCCAGTGTGTGATGCTCCTCTCTCTGAGTCCACGTGTTCTCATCTGACACCTGCCTATGAGTGAGAACGTGCGGTGCTGCAAACATTTTTCAAACATCACTGCTCCTACACACAGGAAAATAAAAAACAGATTAACTTTTTTAAAATTCCTGATATTTTATGGAACATATATTCAGTCAATAATAGTGCATGGATTATTTCTGAAGGTGTATTTCCAAAATGTATTCGAAGTCACAATACCTCAAAGATTTAATTTGGTATATATTTAAATGGGTCCTTATAAAATTTAATTTAATGAAGATTCTAAAGTAAATTTTAAACATCTGATTATCATTCATAGTAAGTTACTTCTAATGATAATTACATACATTATCATTAGATAATCTGTTAGACTCATGTAAATAGTTAATACTTTAAAGTATGTGATCCTATGAGACCTCAAAACGATGCTTTGAAGTAGACAGGGACAACATGCTCCAAATTAGTCAACATGAAAAAAAAACAACAATCAGGAATAGAAGTCAAATTCCACTCCATTGTTCTTTCTGTTAATTTTTTAGTGTCTAATTGCTTGTTTTGTTTCTGAGGACATGTTAATTAGATGTCCTCTTGGGCTTCAAGGGAATACATATAGCTGATGTACATCTGAACATCTGTAGAAATGGTTGGATACCAAAAAAATATGTAAATTACCCAGAATTTGCTAGGTGTGTATTTCTTTTCCTTCTTGCTTCCTCTCATCTTGGTTTTTTGGAAAAAATGTTATGCTCCAAATGTTTGTGTCTTCCAAAATTCATATGTTGAACTTCTAATCCCTAAGGTAATGATATTAGGAGACAGGGCCTTTGTAAGGTAATTAGTTCATGGGATTGGGTCCTGGAATTAGTGTGCTTATTAAATAGGTGCAAGGGAATATACTTGCCTGTCCCATCGTGTGAGGACATAGCAGAAAGGCGCCGTCTGTGAACCAGGAAATAGGTCTTTACCAGACATCAAATCTGCTGGTGACTTGATATTGGATTTTCTGCCTACAGAACTGTGAGAAATAAATTTCTGTGTTTATAAACTATCCAGGTGATGGTATTTTGTTATCTCACTATAAGACTATAACTTTGACAATTTCAGCAAAATTACAGTTGAAGGATAAATAAAAAATTTTAAAATTGGACTAAATAAGTACATTTATATAATTTTTAAGGAAACTAGAGAAAAGAGAAGAAAGTGGCCTGCATCAAAAGGGTGCTTTCTAGGACGGGCATGGTATACATACATAAAGAATGAGTAGTAGTTTTTTAAAATTA
This sequence comes from Alouatta palliata, assembly GCA_004027835.1. NCBI lineage: Eukaryota > Metazoa > Chordata > Mammalia > Primates > Atelidae > Alouatta > Alouatta palliata. The sequence continues at coordinate 15,300 of PVKV010003273.1, forward strand.
GGGGGAAGGAAATGAAAAAGAGAAAAATAAAAAAACACTGGGTCAGTTTTTATGACAGAATTTGCAGAGTGTCATAGATTTAAGGAAAAATAAAGTCAGAGTTATAATTAAAGAAAAAATCAGGTGAATCTCCAAGCCAGTACTAAACTGGTAGGCTCACCAGGGTATGAGCTTGAGTGTAGTCACCACTTGGCAAGGGTTGAATAAAAGATAAAATAAATAAACAAACAAATAAAATCTAGACATTGGATTAAAGCATTTGTATTTACATCAACAGAGGATGCTTTCTTAAAGGGCTCAAGGCAGACAAGAGCATTAAATAATGCAAATTTAGCAATAAGGCTGTAAGTGCCACAGATGGTGTGGTAGGAAGAATAACGGCCCCCCCCAAAGGTGTCCATATTGTAGTCCCAGGAACCTCTGAATACGATAGGTTATATTGTGAAGGGGAATAAGGAGTAAGGTGAAAGTTTGCTAATCAACTAACTTTGAGACGGGAAGATTATCCTGGATTTTCTGAATGGGCTCAATGTCATCATAAGTGTTCCTGTAAGCGGAAAAAGGAGAGAAAAAGAAATAGGCAGAGAGAGATTTGGAGATGCTGCTCTGCTGGTTTTGAAGACACAGGAAGGCGCCATAAGTCAAGGACTCCAGGCAGCCTCTAATGCTGGAAAACATAAGAACGTGGATTTTCCTACAGGCACAGAGAGAATTCAGTCTTGCATACACCCTGATTTTTAGCTTAGAAAGATGCATTTCAGTTTCTGAATGCCAAAACAGGAAGATAGTAAATTTGTATGCTTTTTAGCAACAAATGTTGTGGTGATTTCTTAAAACCGTAATATGAACTATTAGAAATTTGAGTACCAAGAGTGTACTTATCATTTTCTTTCACGTTATGTGAAAAACTTTATGAAGTAAAGAGGTTCTACTTGATTGGTTATAATTTTTTTCTCTGTTATTGAAACACTGTATTAGTTTTCTATTGCAAGAAATTGGCTTACATATTTGTGAGGGATGGTGAGTCAAGAATTTTTAGTGCAGACCTTCAGGAAGGTTAGACTGGAACTCTTGGGCATGAGTTGAAGCTGATGTCTACAAATGATTTTTCTCCTTAATTAGGAAAGCCTCAGATCTGCTGTTAAGATCTTTCAACTGAAACAAGACCTCTGGTATTTAGGACAGTTTTTCTTATTTAATGTCAATTGATTATACACTTTAATCATATCCAAAAATTATGTTCATAGAAATAACTCAACTAGTGTTTGGTTGAACCACTGGGGAATGTAGCTTAGTCATGTTAACACATCAAAGGACCAATACCTCTGGGAACTAAGATTTTGAATTTAAAGGAGTAAGGTAGATAAAAATAAATTGAAATGAGCACAGAGGTGAGTGTAATTAGCTATTAACTGAAATGTAATGTAGATGAATGTAATTTGCTATTAATTGAAATAGCAAATAATGTTTCCATCTTGGCTTTATAATCTAGAATGTAAGAGATGTGCCTACTGAAGGAAGAACGTGTGCAAAGGGAAGTGTGTGCAGAGATTTGTGGTGACAAAAAGCTTAAGGCTCACAATTTGTAAACTCAAAATTTCCTTCTATAAAAACTGCATTGAAAGAAGCTAAAAAGTGAGGCTGCCACCCGAAAACATCAGAGTCTAAGTATTTATTTATTTATTTATTTATTTATTTATTTATTTATTTATTTTTTGAGACGGAGTTTCGCTCTTGTTACCCAGGCTGGAGTGCAATGGCGCAATCTCGGCTCACCGCAACCTCCACCTCCTGGGTTCAAGCAATTCTCCTGCCTCAGCCTCCCGAGTAGCTGGGACTACAGGCACATGCCACCATGCCCAGCTAATTTTTGTATTTTTAGTAGAGACGCGGTTTCACCATGTTGACCAGGATAGTCTCAATCTCTTGATCTCGTGATCCACCCGCCTTGGCCTCCCAAAGTGCTGGGATTACAGGCGTGAGCCACCGCGCCCAGCCAGTATTTATTTTTTATATGTGTAAACCATGGACCATTTCCAAATCTTATTTGAGTGTACCCAAATGATCCTTAAATTGGAAAGATGAAACTTCATGACCTGAGAGCAGAGAAGTCATAACAGTCATAAACTGACAAGTTTCAAAAAGACTAACTAAAGGGACATTGAAAAACTATACTTGAAGATCATAGATTTTTAAGCAAAAAAACAAACAAACAAACAAACAAAACGTATGATGCATAAAGGTCTTGTAACTTTTTTCTGAGGATTAAACACTGAAGATCTATTTAAGCACCCCAATGTTAGGGGTAGCGAAACCTAAAGGATCTTTTTGCTGCCTGAGATGTGAAAGTTTAAAATATGTAGCATGTGTTTCTGCTGATTAGAGACTGATTTCCTATTCAGAACCCTTGAATCTCAACAATGGTCAGTCTTGGTGGAACCTAAGTGTTTTTGGGATGATAAATAAGGTCCAGATTTTCTTCTTGGCCTTTACTCTCATCATTACTGCAAATATTAAAGAAATGTCTAGGGCAAAGTAAAAAGAAACGTCTAGTGCAAATAAGTAGACTAAGTTCTTTTCCTATTTGGTGTTTTTTTTTTTTTTTTTTTTTTTTGAGATGGAGTTCCACTATTGTTACCCAGGCTGGAGTACAGTGGTGCGATCTCGGCTCACTGCAAACTCTGCCTCCTTGGTTCAAACAATTCTCCTGCCTCAGCCTCCCAAGTAGCTGGAATTATAGGCACCTGCCTCCACACCCAGCTGATTTTTGTATTTTTAGTAGAAACGGGGTTTCATCATATTAGCCAGGCTGGTCTCAAATTCCTGACCTCAGATGATCCAACCGACTCAGCATCCCAAAGTTCTGAGATTACAGGTATGAGCCACTATGCCCAGCCTTTCCTTAATTTCATTATCATAACTTGATGGAGAGCTCTGAGAATGAAAGCAATGGGTAGATGGGTGGACCTAAGAAAGATGAGGAGAAGGCAGTAAGGTGAGTGGATGTGGAGGCATATTCTTATATGATGGTTGTCTTCACGGCCTTAAGGAACAGTGAGGATTGATAATAAGGTGAAGGGTCTAAGCTGATGGCTTCACACAGATAATCACTTCACTACAGATTGCTGCAATATTCTATATATTGTTTTTAATATAACCAAACATGCCCTTATATGATAATTATCAACTTAGGTTTTAGACTTCTTGTGTGTTTTTGCTTCTTTTGTGTTTTTGGTGATGCTTTGGAATGTGAAAGGAAAAGAAAATTGGAAATGATAGTCATTAGGGAAATACAATGCTGGATCAATCACATTGTGTGTAGTTCATGTGGTTGTTGAGATTTTACTAATTTATGCATTTTCATCTGATAATATAACAAATTGTATAGATCTAGATGAAGATGACTTTAGGCATATTTAAAATTTAATTTATAAAAATAGATGGAGTTTAAGATTACTGTGTAGTCTATAGAAACAGAATAGTTAAATGACTATTATAGTAATGTCACCCATAATATAAATTATATCATTTTGTTCAAGATATCTAACATAAAGAGACCAGTTCCATTCCACTGATAAGACAAATCTATCTGAGAGCTGCAATGAGAATTTACTAGGTGATATTTGGGTTTGAAGATCATATAATGATCATCTATGCCTTCTAGATTCAGTATAATAATTGTTGGTGAATCTAAATTAAAAACATTATATTACAAGATGATGTTTTGTTAAAAACTCTGTTTTTATAAAAGTAGGCTTGACCTAAGTCACAATCAGCATTCATGAGAAAAAAATGCAGGAATGGAGATTGCTTTTCTTTAAATAAATTGAAGAATGATGTCTAAATTATTTATTTTGATTATGTAGTTCTGTCTTGTATCTGGATGGAAATTGGTTAAAAAAAAAAGCCAAGATAAAGCACATATTTATCTGTTATAGTTATGGTATTATACTACAGTATCTCTATTTTTTCTTTTTTTTTTTTTCTTTTTTCTTTTTCAATTTGAGGACAGGTACTATTTATTAATTGGCCAGCTTTGAAAAATAATCATGGTAGACACCTTAGACACCGTAGTTCATTCTGTTGATCTGATCCTCCCTGTTGCCAGCATCTCCACCTTCTACAAAACAGGTGGTCTTTTTCTTCATTCTGCCTTGTGGAGAAGATAATTTGAAGGGCTGCAGGAATTTATCTGCTTTTTGAAGCGTTTTCCAACAGTATAGATCTCATGAATCAGATCCTCTATGCAGATGATGCCATGTTTACCAAGAGACCGAGCAATCAAAGCCTCATCTGTCAAAGCAATTCGCTTCTTTTTGATTTTGCCATAACCACGTTTGTAGATTATTAATTCATTTACTGACTTCAGATTTGGCTACCCCCATGCAATATATAGCTCTACAATCCTCAGCATGTTAACTGAAGCCTTGTTGAGCTTCACAAAGGTTCTACTGAAGATTTGACAAAGGCAAAGAAGCTACAACACCTTTCGGACCTTTGAGCTCACAGCGTTGATACCTCTGATCCTGATAACAAACGCCAATTTGGGTTCTGCATGTACACAGAAGTTGCCAGCTTTCCTTGCCATCTTTGACATCCAAATTTCAGTTCTTTACATCTGCCTATATTCCTTGTGGTAGTGCTTTGTTTTTTCATAGGTAGGCTTCCTCCTTGCCTTTCGAAGCATCTTTTGGGCAAACTTCTTTCTCAGGCACTTGATCTTCAGCTCTGAGAAATTCCTTCACTTTTTCTTAAGGGTTTCTGGCACAACAGGAACCTTTTCCTCCTCCTCCTCCTCCTCTTCCTCCTCCTCCTCCTCCTCTTCCTTCTCCACCCTTCATGGTTCTGGCTTGAAAAAGAGCCTTTTTTCTTTAAAAAAAAAAAAAAAAAAAAAATTGGGGCCACTCACAGAAAGTATGTGTCCTTGTGAAAACTCATCAAATGTCTGTGCAGATGCAGATATGAAGTTAAACTACTAAGTTTCCAAAACTCTAAAGTTTTACCTGAATAAGATTTGAGATATGTCCCTTAATAATATAGGGTGACATTATTTAAACTTATCTATATGCATTCTCCAATTTCAACTCTTTTGGGAGTCTAACTGAATTCACTTCTCTTTGGGGTTTGATTTAAGCTAATCTCAGGTTAATGGAAGTTGGGAAAAAGGCAGAAACTTCGTAAATAAAGCGAATGTCATAGAAGGAGCCAATTTCTTACAGGATAAAAGCCCACTGGAAATATGCAGTCAATCTTCAAAGTGTTTAATTTTCTTACACACTTCTTCTATGACACTCTGTTGAGAGACTGTTTTCCATCTCATCTAGTCCATGCTCTGGATGGTAATCTTATCCTCACCCTCATGTACAGTAGACTTGCTGAAAGCTGAACAAGATAACGAAAAGCTAAGTATGACGATTGTGAAAAAATTAAGGTGAAGGTACTATAGTTTAAAAGGCTATTGGGTTTGGAAGAGGAGAAAAATAGTAAACTGTTCAAAAAGGGTGAGTTCTCTTCCAATCAGGCGAGAAACATTTATATAAGAGTAGCTGTTAGAGTTGTGTGCCTGTTTATGAATTTGGGCATGAGATAAGAAAGTCATAAGTCACCTATAATTATCTGAATCTTCTGGAATCTGGGTGTTTAGGAATGTATAATTTAATTGTGGCAGAAAACATTCTTATTATTATCACTTGGATAAAGACAGGAAAGAGTTTTAATTCTAACTCTGGCATATTTTTTGTTTTTGATTCTCAAAATAACACAAGTCTTCAACCTAGGTCTCCAAGCTAATATTTATATCTTTACCATAAAGGTTATAATTCTTTCCAAAATGACTACTTTAATTTGTTTAAGATTCTTTCCAAATAGAATTTATCAATTAAAATATAAAGGAAAATTCGATAGCTATCTAGTTCCTCATTGTATAAATCTGTATACAAATTAGACAAATGAGAAACCAGATATCTGATTTAATTAGTTTTAGAAAATTATAAAGCAGAAGCAGTCTAGTTAAAATATGTAGAGATCCTATCAATTATTTTTATAGGTTTAATTGATATCTGCACTTTTAAATCTTTAACGTGAAGTGACTTTGACTCATGCACTTCCAAAATTGATCAGGGTTTAAGAGCATATTACTAATAGAACACATCATCTGCAACTTCTCAGCAGTAGTCCAGCAGCAGGAATTGAGGTGTAGGGTGAGAAGAGACTAGTTTTGGAGGGCACTTGCAAATGTTCCTACTTTATAATCATCAAGAACTTAATAATCTTTATTCTCTCTCTGCATTCATTTTTAAATGGTGCCAAAATTCCCCTCAAAGAAGTAAACAATAGCATCCAAAAACCTAGCTTATGCCCAGCAGTAGAAAGTAGCCTTTAAACAGTGATGCCAGCTAATTCATCCTTGCCAATTGAATACCACCAGCCCTGTTTCCAGCACCTGTGGCAGATGGTCAGCAGTGGAGAAACTGTCCCAGTCAGCATATCTCCATCTTTAAATCCCCATATACAAGTCACAGATGGCAGTGGGAATGCCACCTGGAGCATCTGAGCTCTGAAAACAGACCACAGTCGACCTGACACATGCTATTAAAAATATGCCTGCCTTGTTTGTAAAAGAGCCAAACCAAAACCTTGCCTGGGATCGTTAGAACACTGAACAAAAATAGTGTAAAGTTTAAAACTGTGTATTTGTAGAGTGAGGCATTGTATGCATACGACATATTTAAATTTCTATTCCAACACATGTGAAAATCACCATGAGTATGAGAAAAAAATAAGCAAATGTTTAAATATCCCTCTTTTTCTTGGAATCTAGTAGCTAAAATTTTTAGAGTCGAAAAGGGGAAATAAAAAGTGTATTGCACTACCCTCTTCCGAAAATGTCTATTATTATTGTAATTATTATTAATGAGAAGTCACACAGGATGAAACTGTCCCACAAGCATGTTTTATTTGGTTTGCCAACAATGATTAGAATTGGCTACCAGTATTTAAAAGTCAGCAAATATCCTCCTAAAAATCTACTTCCAGAAACTGTATGCCATTCCACACTAACCAGCCAGTTGGCTGGCCCTGACTCCAGTGGAGATTCCTTCCCTAGTTTGCCACAGTATCAGACCTTTCCTGTTTCTAACACCTCAGTCATAAATGGCACTCAGCTGAGCTCTAGTTCAGTACATTTGAAACACAGGGTTCTCAAACTTTAAGGTGTATCAGATCACCGAGATGGCTGGCTGAAACAGATTCCTCCCCTCACCTCCAATTGCTGAGTCAGTAGTGCCTTGGAGCTCAAATATTTGCATTTCTAAAAAGTTTCCAGTTGATGCTGATACTGCTTCTCTAGAGACCACACTTGATGAACTACTACTCTAAAATTAAATTTAATATACTGTAAAAAGTTTTTAGGCCAATATCACATTTTATGGCTCATATAAGAAAAAGATCCCTCAAGTACGTTTATCTTCATTAGTGAGTATATCCATTTGCTAGGGCCGCCATCACAAAGTACCACAGACTGGTGGCTTTAGCAACAGAAATTTATTTTCATCCCACCTCTGGAGGCTGGAAGTCAGAGATCAGCGTTTGGCAGGTTTGGGCTCTTTTGAAATCTCTCTACTTGGCTTGAAGATGGCCACTCTTTTGCTGCCTCTTCACGTGATCATCCCTGGGTGCAGGCCCTCTCAGTGTTTCTTCTTCTTCTTATAAAGGAGGCCAGTCATCTTGGATTAGGCTCTCACCCTAGCATCTTGGATTAGGCTTTTACCCTAGGGGCTTTATTTTAAAGGAATTACCTCTTTAAGAATCTTATCTCCAAATATGGTTGCATTCTGAGTTACTAGGTTTTCTGTTTACACAATAATTTTTAAAATTTTTATTTTATCAACAAATAATAATTGTACATATGTATGGGGTACAATGTGACATTATTATATAGGTATAAATATAAAATACTTTGCCTGGTGCGGTGGCTCACGTCTATAATCCCAACACTTTGGGAGGCCAAGGCAGGTGGATTATCTGAGGTAAGGAGTTGTTAGAGACCAGCTTGGCCAACATGGTGAAATCCTATCTCTACTACAAAAATACAAAACAATTAGCTGGGTGGTGGTGGGTGCCTGTAATCCCAGCTACTTGGGAGGCTGAGGCAAGAGAATTGCTTGAACCTGGGAGGTGGAGGTTGCAGTGAGCAGATATTTCACCACTGCACTCCAGCCTGGGCAACAAGAGGGAAACTCCATCTCAAAAAAAAAAAAAAAAAGCAACAAATAACAACACCACCACAAACACCTAGGTGTAAATTGAACCAAGGAGATAAGAAATCTGTATACAGAAAACTGTAAAACATTGATAAAAGAAATTTAAAATGACACAAATAAATAGAAAGATATCCTCTATTCTTGCATTGGAAGAAATAATAAGGTTAAAATGTTCATACCACCCAAAGTGATTTGCAGATTCAATAAAATCCCCATCAAAATTCCAATGTCATTCTTCACAGAAATGAAAAAAACAATCCTAAACTTCATATAGAACCACAAAAGACACCAATTAGCCAAGAAGAACAAATAACAAAAGGAACAAAGCTGTAAGCATCACACTGTCTGATTTCAAAATGTACTACAAAGCTATAGTAATTAAAACAACATGGTGTTTTAGCTGATTTTTTTTTACAGATTTTAGGCTTGCTTTGCCACATCCTCTGAGGAACTGGAAATTCTCTCTAGGTATCTATTTAGTGTTTGACAAAGTTACAACAAGCTAGCAATGATTGTTGCAATATGCTGTGATTCAATTTTCTCTTAGAAAACTCTCTTTTTCTGAATGTCCAGCTATTCATATACATAAAAAAGAATGAGATTCTGTCATTTGCAAGAACATGGATGGAACTGGAGGTAGTTATGTTAAGTGAAATAAGGCAGGCAGAGAAAGACAAACATCACATGTTTTCATTTACTTGTGGGATCTAAAAATCAAAATAATTGAACTCATGGAGAATAGAAAGTAGAAGGATGGTAACCAGAGGCTAGGAAGGGTAGGAGGTAGTTTGGGTGTGGGAGGGGATGGTTAATGAATTAAAAAATAAATAGAAAGAATAAATAAGACCTGGTATTTGATAGCACAACAGGGGGATTATAGTAATAATAATTTAATTGTACACTTTAAAATAACTAAAAGAGTTTAATCAAATTGTATATAACACAAAGGACAAATTCCTGAGGGAATGAATACCCAATTACCCCTGATGTGGTTATTATTCATTGCATACCTGTACCAAAATATCTCCTGTACCCCATAAATATATACATCTCCTATGTACCCACAAAAATAAAAAATAAAAAAATACAGTAAACTATAAAAAAGAGTTTGCATAATTATCTATCATTTTATTCATTAATTCTTACAAGTGGTAAATTTTGATTAAGAATATGCATATTATAGTTTCCTTTCAATCACTACACTGCCATGTAAGTTGTAACAGCTTTCAATCTCATCAAGAGAAAATGAAAAATAATGTAAATTCTTTATTGGGGATAGATTTAATATTTTTTTCTTTTTTACTTATATAATATATGATAAATATGTGCAGTATGTCAAAACATTTTATGTAAACTACCCTCAAACACATATTTAAATACATTTTTACAAAGACATTTTATGTATTACATGGCACAGCTAATAGTTCTTACAGTGGTTGTTTTAGGTATCTTTAAAGGTAATTTGTTATGAGCCGGATTTAAAAGGTAGAACAAAAAAGTGAATAACATGCAGATGTCACTTTTAAAGCACAGATATAAAAAGAAAGACTAATGCATTACAATATACAACTTTTTTTTCAACATCGACATAGTTGTAAAAAAACAAAAGTGTCAAAACATAAGAAAATATGACTAAGGTTTGCTACAGCCTACCCAGTGACAAGAAAAGCATAAAAGTACAAAAAGATAAGCAAATAACGTTTTACAACAAATACAATTGATTACAAACATAAAAATATTTTTATGTTTAGTAGTACTCAGTGAAGATAATGAGCTGTATCTGACCTATGCAATCAATAAATACATCACAATTATAATGCTAAATGCTGGTGAATCAAGCAATACAACACTTTATGATATACAAATGTTTATAAAGCAGTGGTTCCTAATCTTTTTGGCACCAGGTATCAGTTTTGTGGAAGACAATTTTTTTATAGACAGGGTGGATAGGGTATGATTTTGGGATAAAAGAGTTCCACCTTAGATCATCACACACTATGAGATTCTCACAAGGAGCGTGCAACCTTGATCCCTCCCATGCACAGTTCATAATAGTATCACATTCCTATGAGAATCAGATGCTGCCACTGATGTGACAGGGGAACCCATGTGATACTGCTGGCTCACTGGCCACTCACCTCATGCCGTGCCGCCTGGTTCCTAGCACTGCAAAGACAAGGAGTAGTTCATGGCTTGATGGGGTGGAGGTCGCTGTTATAAAGTATTTATCAAAGGTAATTTGGCAAACATATACAAATACTAAACAATGAGCTCATCCTTTAACCCTTTTCCCATTTGTCCTGAGAATACTCGCTGGCGGCACTTGTGGTTGCAGCGATTGTCCTAAGAGTGCCACTAAATGTCTCTTTTATTATTATTTTTGCATTGCTCCACTCTATCAGCTTTGGAAACAAAAAACATCATTCTGTTTATAGCATTCTGTTTTTAGTACTGGCATTTCCAGTTACAAAATATAGTCATTCTTGACTGCTGAAAATGTAAATCCTAGAAATTTCTAGCATTTCTACACATGTTGTTCTCAAACAGTTGTTGGCTGAAGATTCTTTTGATGAATACGATTTTTCCACAGACAATTCTGATCTCAGATGAGTTTGATGTTCTGTTTAGAAGTAACTCCAAGAGCAGTTTTCATACTTTATTTTCACACTGAAAATTGATCAGATTTGCTTCAGCCTCAAAGAGCATTTTTATGTAAAATTAAATGAATGCTGACAGCAAGCTGCACTTTTTTTTCTAAGTGTAAAAGAGGCTAATTTTATTTGTAGAAATGTATTTCAAAAATTATTCTCAAATACCAAGATATGTTTATTATTTTATTGGAAAATGGAATTTATATTTTATTATGAGTCTCTAATATATATAATTATTCATAAAATGATAGAAACACATTGAATGGAATGTTATTAAAATGCACATTTAGTCTGGAAAATATAAAATCAAACATATAGTTCTTTAGGTTACATTAAAAATGAAATATAAGCTTAGAAAAAATTGTCTAGGTGGAAATATATAGAATATTAACAATTGTTGTCTTGTGTTAGAAGAAATACTCATTGTTTTGCATTTCTAAAATACCTGTAATTAACACAGAAAAATAAATAAGACAAAGTTTATAGTTGACAGATGCCTTTTCCCTCTGATTGTTTTTTGTTTCCTATTCCAATAAATAGACTCTGAAGAAATGTAAAACAATCAATGATATATTTTGTGAGACACAAGGACTTTCTCTTTTTCTTTGCTTGCTTACTTGTCATTACCCTTTATGGATAATGGTAAGAAGCTACTGCTGAAGAATTGTTGGCATTAAGTTTCTGTGAGCTATTGTGAGCTTAGTGTGTCACACGTTTGAGGCATCCTTTTGTTGTTTGATTTTCAGTATAAGCCACTTTTATTTCTTCATTAAACTCTATGCCATTTTAAGGTGTAATAATTTACATGGAAGAGTGTTAAGGATTTATGCCAGAATCATTCATGTTGTTGAAAATGGTAGAAATTGAAGGATGTATAAAATCAGAATATGTATGGTGACCTATAAATAGGTATAATTACAATATTTCTTTTATATGTGTGTATGTGTGTGTGTGTGTGTGGAGGGATTGTGTGTGTGTATGTGTTCCTCATGGAAATCAACGCTGCAAATAGATTAGAATTGATACTTCTATATACATTCTATTCTCACAACTCTGCAAGATGGTTATTATTATTTCGCTTCATGAAAAGAAATTAAATTTCAATGAGGTTAAATAGATTTCTCGATTCACAGAACTATTAAACTTTAGACCTGGAATCCAGATATCTTTCTGACACAAAAACCATGCTACGAAAATTGAAGACTAGAGTCTTAAAGCATTTGAGTTTGTAACTATGGTAGCAGTTTATAGCTATAATATATACAAGATTCCTAAATAATGGCAGTGGAAATGGAAAAAAAAAAAGAGAAATGCATATGATATAGGACTCTGCCAGTCCCTTTCTTGCTGCTGTAAAGAAATACCTGAGGCTGGGTAATTTAAAAAGAAGAGAGACTTAATTTTCTCAAGGTTCAGCAGGCTGTACAGAAAGTGCAGCACTGCATCTGCTCCTGGTGAGGGTCTCAGAACACTTTTAATTATGGTGGAAAACAAAGGAAGAACAGGCATGTCACATGCTGAGAGCAGGAGCAAGAGAGTGAGAGAAGTGGGAGGTCCAGATTCTTTTAATCTGATCTCATGTTAACTAACTGACCAAGAATTCACTTATTACCAAGAGTATAGTATCAAATCATTCTTGAGAAATCTGCCTCAGTAATTCAATTACCTCCCAGGCCCTGCTTTTAACATTGGAAATCACATTTCAACATTAAATTTGGAGGACACAAACATCTAAACCATATCATTCTTCCTCTGGCCCCCCCCCAGATCACATGACCTTCTCACATTTCAAAATACAATCATGCCTTTGCAATAGTCCTTCAAAGTTTATTGTTCCTACATTAACTTAAAAGTTCAAAGTCCAAAGTCTCACCTTGAGATAGTTTGTTCTTTCTATAAATTCAAAAACAAGCTATTTACTCCCAAGATACAATGGTTGTACAGGCAATAGGTAAACATTCCTACTGTAGAAGATAAATGTCAGAAAAAAAAGTGGGGAGCAATTGGCCCCACAGAGGTCTAAAACCAGTAGGGCAGATATTAAACCTTAAAGCTTCAACATCGTTTTCTGCATCTTGGGCACCCTGGTGAGAAGAGTGAGTTCCCAAGGCCTTGGACAACTCCACCTTTGTGATTTTGCAGAGTGCAGCCCCCATGGCGGCTCTCATGCTCTACTTGTAAGTTTACCTTGGCTCTACTATTCTGGTGTGTCTGAAAAGCAATGGCCTTCATCCCACAGTTCCACTAAGCAGTGCCCTGCTGAAGACTCTTTGTGATGGCCCCATATTTGCCCTCTCCACTGTTCTAGAAGAGGTTCTTAGTTTCGGCTCCATCCCTGCGGTAGACTTCTGCCTGGGTAACTAGGCTTTCCCATACATCTTCTGAAATCTAAGTGGAAGCTGCCAAGCCTCTTTTACTCTTGCATTTTATACACCTGCAGACTTAACACCACATGAAAATCTCCAAGACTTAAGTCTTGGACACTCTGGAGCAGCAATCTGAGCTGCACCTCAGCTTCTTAGAACGAAGGCTGGAGCTGGAATGGCCAGGATATAAAGAGTAGTGTTCTGAAGCTGAGCAGGTCGGCAAGTAGTGTCTCAGGCCTGGATCCTAAATTCTTTTCTCCTAGGCCTCTGAGCCTGTAACGAGAGGGTCTGCTTCAGAGTTTTCTGAAATACCTTTGAAACCTTTTCCCCATTGTTTTGGATATTACCACTTGGCTTTCTTCTAATTATGTTATCTCTAGCAAGTGGTTGCTCACAATCATCTGCTCGGATTCATCTCCCAAAACAGCCTTTTCTTTACGTGCCACATGGCTAGGCTGTGAATTTTTTAGTTTTTTAGACTCTGTTTTCTTTTTAAATATAAGTTCCAACTTTAAGTCATTCCTTTGCTTCCTTATCTGATCATAGACTCTTAGAAGCAGCCAGGTTTCCTTTGGAACACTTTGCTACTTAGAAATTTCTTCCATTAGATATCCTAGGTCATCACATTCATGTTCAGACTTCCAGAGATTCCTAGGACATGAACACAATGCAGCCAAATTCTTTGCTAGGAAACAGTAAAAGTGACCTTCCTCCAGACTCCAATAACTTCCTCACTTCCATCTGAGACTTTGTCAGCTGGGCCTTCACTGTCTATATTTCTATCCACATTTTGGTCACAACCACTTAGCAAGTCTCTAAGAAGTTCCAAACTTTTCTTCATCTTCTTGTCTTCTTCTGAAACCTCTAAACTCTTCCAACCTCTGCTCATTACCCTGTTCCAAAGCTGTTTCCACATTTTCAGGTAGCTTTATAGCAATACCCCACTTCTCAGTACCAATTTTCAGTATTAGTTTGTTCTTGTGTGTCAGATAAAGAAATACTTGAGACTGGGTAATTTATAAAGAAAAGAGTTGTAATTTGGTTCATGAATCTGTAGGCTGTATAGAAAGTATGCAGCTGGGATTTGTTCCTGGTGAGGGTCTCAGGAAGCTTATAACCATGGCAGAAGGTAAAGGAAGAGTAGGTGTGTCACATGGTGAGAGTGGGAATACAAGAGAAAGAAGGGGAAGGTCTCAGGCTGTTTTAAACAATGAGATCTCTCATGAGCTTACTGAAAAAGAATTCACTTATCAACAAGGGGATGGTGCTAAACCACTCATAAGGGAGCTAAACCACTTATGACCCAATTACCTTCCACCAGGCCCCACCTTCCACCAGGCTCCACCTTCCACCAGGCCCTACCTCCAATATTGCTAATGACATTTCAAAATAAAATTTGGAGGAAACATATATACCAACCATATTATTGATGCACAATGAAATGATACTGAACCACCCATCGACTTTTTTTTCCTCAGAAATATGAATTTTAGCAAGTGGCACCATTATCTGTTTGTTCAATCTAAATAGAATATTAAACACACATACATAAAAGGAAATTCCAAAAGTCTCTTAATGACTCTCTTTGGCTAACTGATATATTCTATCAGAGAGTCTTTAATATTTTATTTGCAAAATACAGGCTTCCCTAATTACATGTCAAAAATATCCTTGAAAATGTTGAAGTTGAATATATTTTATTTGTTTGTTTGTGTTTGTTTGACAAAGTCTCACTCTGTCGCCCAGGCTGGAGTGCAGTGGTGCGATCTTGGCTCACTGCATCCTCCACCTCCTGGGTTCAAGTGATTCTCCTGCCTCAGCCTCCTACATATCTGGGATTACAGGTGTGCCCCACCACCCTTGGCTATTTTTTTTTTTTTTTTTTTTGTATTTTTAGTAGAGCCAGGGTTTCACCATACTGTGTTCTCAGATACTCACATGGCCTCTCTTCTTTTGTGCACACCAAGAGAAAGATATTCCTGGTCTCTTATTCTCTTTTTAGAAGGACATTAATTCTACTGAAGTAGGGCTGTACCCTATGACTTCATTTAGCCTTAGTTACCTTTATAGAAGCCCTCTTTCAAAATATAGTCTGACTGAGAATTAAGGCTTCAAGATAGGAATTTTGTGGGAACACAAGTATCCCATCTATAAAAATATGGAAATTAATATTTATTATAGCATTTTTCAATACAAAATGTAGGTTTTGGACAACTCTTTTTCAAATATGTTATTGGAAATATTCAGAGGGTTAAAGATCAGATCACTAGGTATATCAATACATATAGGATTTTGGGACCTTCTCCATTTTTCCTCTGGATTAATGCAACATCCTCCAAACTGGTCCCTGGAATACTTAAAACTTCTCAAGAGTTTTCCATTTAATTTCCAAAGATATTGTAACTCATTCATATTCAGCATGGTCTCGCTCCTCCCTGCCCGTCTCTGCAGCTCCACTTATGGTTTGCCCATAATGGTCTTCTTCTATTATGTGTCTGCATTCAGTCACAAATTGATGCTGTAACTTAATCTTTGCATGTTCCTTTTCCTTTACTGAAGGCACAATTTTCTTTACATAAGTGATTCTTTCTCTCTCTGTTCAGTTATCTGAATGCCTGTTTCTGACTACTTTATTGGGACTTGTATGCTGTATTGACCAATAAGATCAGAATCCTCCCACCTACTCACACACATGACAATATTTCACACTTCTTCATGCTTTTTCTTTCTGTCTTAGCTTTTTTGTGAGTTTTTGTTATTATTATTTTCTCACATTAAGTTGAGATAACTTATAATACCCATTTATCAACTATTTTATTTCTAGTGCTTTTCACAGACTGAACCATAACAGGTATTCATAAAAATTCAATAAGTGAATAAATTAAGAAAATAATTAGCATATAGATATCATAGAATTTGGCTGTTAATTTTATGTAGTAGCAAACAAAAGAGCTAAAAAATATTAAAAAGATTAATGTCCAAATGAAAGTGGCCATTATGAGAGTTGATGAGAAAATTTGACAGGCTAAAACTTAAGATTCCCCTTGGAAATTTTTAAGAGATAGATTTGGATAGATAAAGTGGGGAAGGTGAATTTAAAAACTTATACAAGAAAGAATTGATCATTATCAATTTTTTTGTTAATATTCTCCACTAATTATGTGTAGTTACTATTGTATATCAGGCATAGGGCTAAGCAGTTTAAATGTGTTATATCATCTAATAATGAGATGTGATTTGTTTTATAGTTCTTGTATAGATAGGAAAAGTGAGGCTTATAGAGGTAAAGTCACAGTTCCCAGGTACTTGACCTGAAAGAGTGAGGCTTCCTGAATGCTGGGTCCTTCTGGAAAAATAAAAAAAAAATTGTCTAGTCTTCAGCTCTTTGCCATTGTGGAAAGGAGACATTGAACGATGAAATAAAATCAGACTAGAAATCAGACTAGAAATATTATTTTGAAATAGCAAAACAGCAGCAATAACAGTTCACAATTTTAAAAAGTTCTGTCAAATTATCTAATGGGATCTGCAATAGCAACCCTGTTAGATGAATGGAAATTGTGGCTATGAAAAAGAACCAATTAAAAATTTTTTAAATTCAAATTCTTCTACTGACCAACATTGCTGGCTTCAAAGAATAATGTATTTTTAATTAAGTTGGTCTTTATTGGGACTTAGAACTGTATTATTCCCTGTTTGCCTGTAACATACCAAAATAAAAATGTGAGTATTCATTTGACAGGAAGAATAGTGCTGGGGCCTTGCTGCACATCGGAATCACCATGGGAACATGAACATATTGAGATCCATCAACCCTATGCTATGCAATGCTGTCAGGATTTTTGAGATACAGTAAAATTCAGAATTAAAAAAAATAAAATTTCTGCTGGATCTAATCTTTGGCACTAATTACGTTTGTGACAGGCTTATTTTGGTCTTATCCTGTGCTCTTTTCTCCAGCTCAATATCCTACTTAGTATTTGGCATTCTGTTTAAGAAAAAAGATCATAGAAACAGCCAAAGCATAATTCATAGATGTAAAAATCCTTTCTCATATTAGAAATTTCATCCCCAATTCTGATATCTTTGTCCTTTTCCATTTTACTCTGGGTATGTAATTGCAAATGTAGCATTAGAAGTAAATAGAACAGATATTGATATTTTATTTGTACGGATGATTTTGTGAGAAAAATACAGATTAAAATTATTTAAAAATACAGATTAAAATTAATTTATACATTAATTCAATAACTGTTGACCACTTACTGTAGGTTAAACACTGTAACAGATGCTAAAAATACAAAGTCAAATAATATGTGATCTAGATCCTTAAGGGCCTTAAATTTCATTGACACAACATTCCATTACAGTGTAGCAGGTAATCGAAAGGATTCTATGCAGGGCATAGTTTGAGCAAGAAGTAGGTTAGAAATAGGAGGGGTATAGTATTAAAGGCAAAGAAACTGTAAGCCTGGACAGTCAAAGTTATATAACTACTCGTTATTGATATAATCATGATTAGTAGCCACTTCTTATGAATCTGAATCCAAGTTTTTTTTTTATTGTTACGTTATGAATATGCCAGCTAGCTGTGGTTATTTAAATAATAAAGCTAGACAAAAGTAGTTGAGGTGGCACAGGAGAAAAAAAAATCCTCGAGGAGAATCTTACAGATAAAAGAGATATAAGTTTGTAATGTAGGGACTGAAGAGGGAGAGAGAAGAGACAAAAGTGAATGTGAGGGAGCAAGCCAGATAAACTTGTGAAATCTGTTTTGATATCTGCACTTGGGATGAGGACTTGATATGGGGGAGATGTGCTCTTCCCTTGAAAGTGCCATCACTTAAGAAATCCACATGTATGGCCGGGCATGGTGGCTCCAGCCTGTAATCCCAGTACTCTGTGAAGCCAAGGCAGGCAGATCACAAGATCAAGAGATGGAGACCATCCTGGCCAACATGGTGAAACCCCGTCTCTACTAAAAATACAAAAAAAAAAAATATTAACTGGGCATGGTGGTGCACGCCTGTAGTCCCAGCTACCCGGGAGGCTGAGGCAGGAGAGTTGCTTGAACCTGGGAGGCGGAGGTTGCAGTGAGCCGAGACTGCGCCACTGTACTCCAGCCTGGTGCCTGGCAACAGAGCGAGACTCTGTCTACAGAAATAAAAGAAAGAAAGAAAGAAAGAAATCCAGTCCACATGTGTATTCAAAATGGACTACAAAACATTCAATGAAATAAGTCTATATTCAATTTTAATCACTAACTCAACCTGTTGCACTGAAGAGGTACCAATAAAAACACCCCTATTTCCCACTTAGGTTCTGAACCAATTGAAAGACAAAAGTAACATGAGTAGGTGAAAACCAAAATATCTACTTTATCACTGACAGGGCAGAATTGGATGATAGAGCCTAAAAGCGTGTCCTGACCCCAAATTCAAGATTAGGCTGACTCAACCCCCAGTCGCAGGATGGACAGGGACATACTCCATCTGTGGCACCTTGTTTCCAAGAGGGAAAAGATAAAGTTAATCACTTAGTTAAATTTTCCAAAAATATATCATTCAGATAAGTCATAGCTCCCTCTTAGAGACTGAGGGTAGGAACATGGTCAGAAGAGTCTATCTATAAGTCAGAGACTGTGTCTAATATTTCTGTGTCTCCTACAATGTGTTTATCATATATCTCTTAAATGTGCTTATCATGTTTTCCTGCAAGAAACAGAATATTCTGCTAGAAATATTGGAATCATTAAGGTTGTTATTTTGCTGAGCAAATGTTCTAGAAGGAGGCAGTTCTAGAATCATTGATTCAGTAGCTCAGTAATGAAAGAATGTAATTTCCTTTTATTGCTTTTCGTTCACAAAGTTGTCCCAATAGACTTGCCAAAGTGCCAAGTCTTCACATGACAGCATCGGTAAGGTCAAAGGAATTAGTGGTCTTTTTGTGTTTCTCTACTTTTACTTAAATATGTGAGTATAATCTTTCCCAGAAGCCCCACATCAGATGTCTTCTGATGTCTCAGTCACTAGAATTTGTCATTTTCTAATCCTTACCAAATAACAGGTAACTGGAAATAGAATTACCACAATTGACTGAGAATTGTCATAGTGTATCCTTGGACCTATTGGAGGAAACCGTTATTCCTGAGCTCATTGGTGCTGTCTGTATATCTGAAATAAGTCAGAAATTTTTTGGCAAAAAAGTTAAGAGCTTGAATAATATTTATCAAATCACCTTTTTGTTTCCTCTGCCCTATTTACTTTCCTATGAAAAAGATTAAAGTTTTGGGATGAAGGTAATATTATTAATTTACGGATAGAGTAAAATACTGATGTCTGTAAAGGTTGTTTCATGCAACTGCAAAATACTAATACAGTTCAATTTTAGGTAATGTTGAATTATTCCAACATAAATGAAAATTAAAATGTTATCAAAATTGATTTAGCCAACTAATCAAGTAGAATCTCTTTGAAAAATAATGTTGCCTATACAATTAAATCATTTGGGTTCTTTCATTCTTTATGAACAAGGTATTCCTTTGTTTTTCTTCAGGCAGTCATCTAAACCAAACATCTAATATAAAATAAAGACTTCTTTGTAATATATCAAGATACAGATGTATATCTAAAATTCTGTATTTTCAACACAAGGATCTAGAGGAAATTTCCACATATATTATAGTAAAATGGGTCAGAATTAAGTTGTTAGTTAACACTATATAACAATGTGATGGATTATAGTACTTGACCAAGAAATAATATAGTAGCTCTCTTCAACTTTCAAGTGCAAATAAAAAATGAGCACTTTTTGATGTAAACAAAGCTTTTGCAAAATGTGTTTAAGGTAATTGGTATGCTTTAAACAGGATATTGCAAATGTTCAGAATACCATGTGGTTAGGTGATTACCACAGGTCTTTGGTTCTTAATTATCCATAGGAAGGCCAAATGAATCAGTAGTCATGTGGGGACAATGATCACATTTACAGAAGAACATGACTCCCTGGATGAAGTTTTCTGCAAGTCTCATTTGCTATTACAGAGTCAGTAGTAGAGCATTTCAATACAAGAGAGGTTTGAATGATGCAATATAAGCCAAATGCTGTCATCTTGGGGGCTGCCAACAATATGGTACAGTCACACATGTTTTCCAACGTTTATTTTGGCAAATTTCTGAATATAGAAAATGTGATAATTTCATTCCGAAAGGCTTGCTTGTGGGAACAGAAACTACTGTTGTTATAGATTCCACTAAGATATATCATTTCATTAAGGCACAAGTAAGGAAGGGGGATTAGAACTTCAGTTGTAAATTGCCCTCTTCTTCTTTGTTGCCTAGCTGTATAGAATATACTGAAAAGATTTTCTGTCTAAAGTAGCTGTAAAAATTTAACCCGCATGTCCCAAACGTCCAACTAAATAAACTCTCTGTGGCAATTGGCATATGTGTGTGCAGTTAGAAATCAAAGAGAAATACAGGCTTTTTCCTCTAAAAAGTATGCTTTGCTGTTAATCAAGAGTAATGATTCTCAGCAGCACTGTTTGAGTAGCAGTTATAAAGATTAAAAATATAATTGACTCATTGATGCCTTGGATGTCCAAAAACTTCTTATGAGTCAGTATATTAAATGTCTAATTATAGGCAATGATAATTCTTTTCCTGAGACATGTCCCAGCAGTGTTTTGGATTGTAAAAGGAAATAAAAGGACTAGGAATAGCTATATGACTCATCTTTTAAAATGAGTGTCTCTTTTCCTATGGAGCAGATGAACTTTTCTAAACAGCCACTAGTACTAGACGCTGTTTGGTTAGTCCTATGATATGGGAAGACCCTAAATAATGTCCAAATGTCAGTTACTCTCAGGAGAATTGATATTTTTCTTTATCATAACAGAAAAAAACATCAAAACTCAAACATTACTCACAACCCACCACCAACTTCAACATCAACAAGAAGAACTAGCAAAAGGGCATTTGCATAAACACACACACACACACACACACACACACACACACACACACATTTGTCAAGGGACATGCAATTCTTGAGAAAGTTGAGATATGTCAGTACACACAAGATAACAAGATGTAAAGGATTACTGACTGAGGTTCTAAAACTATTTAGATTCTATGTTATCTAGGTTCTAAATTTTTGTCAAATTCACCTAAATTTATAATCTCTTCTTCCTTTTTCCCCTTTTATTTTCTCAATTTTTCTCTGTCTTTTCAAAACCAAAATTTCAATGTGACAATTTTCTTGATGCCAATCTAGCCAGGCATGGTTGACTGAGTCTAATTTCATTGCCACATGATCTGTAATTCTAGTTGCATAACTCACTCAATTTTGTTAAAACACTGTTGATTTCTAGAAAAAAGTACATAGAAGTATACTGAGTCATTCAGAATTAAGCATATTTGTTGATGTGATGAGTACTCTCTCTGTAAGACTGTAACTCCAAAGAAGCACTCATTGTTTTATGTACCTCTTAAAATATCCATGATACATCATTAACAAGTAATTGGTTCACTGAAGGACATGAATATGATAGTATTTGAATTTAGTAATCAATTTTATTATTTCTGCATTGTTAATTTGCTCTTATTATATTTCTGAGTGAAAAAAAAAAACAGACTCCTTAGATTTATCAAGTTACAATCACTCTATAAATGTTCTATTTGTGTTGGCTTTAAACAAATAGCAGTCTAAAACAGGGAATCCATTTCACTGTAATATATTGAGTATCTTAAACTTTCATCCAACTTAGGCCTGATCAATTCTGTAGGCCTGAAGGAAAGAACAAGGACTTGGCAGAAATAATGACAAATTAATGCCACTGCTTTTCTTATACACTGGGTAGCCAATGTTGGCACTTAAACAGACTCCTTGGAGAATCCTGCAAAGACAATCTTTGACTAAGTTCTTTGGGTTCTAGTAATGTTTTAGGCTAGCACCTTGTGACACTGCTCCTCAGTCCTCGTGGTTCTTATTCATCTTATCTCCAGGCTCTACTCTTGGCATGAGTCCATCTGCCTCTCTCCTTCTCTCACGATGGATACCTGTCAAAAGGCACAAAACTTTGTCCATCTGTTAGTGGAAGCACAGTGCATTCCTAATGATGCCTCCCCTTTATTCTGCCCCCAGGAAAGGGAAACTATCTTTAGACTTAAGAATTAGGAGTCAAATATGGCTCCCCTGCATCTGTCAATCTCCAAGGCATCATGTCATCCTCAAGACATGGTGTTAAGGACCCATTCCAGATCTCCCCTCTCAAGGACTGGAGAATAGTGAAAATGCACTGGAAATCTCTGCAATAAAATCATTTTCTCAGCATCCTCAATCTCAACACTTATGTATTTAATGTAGATGATAGATGGACTCTAGCCATACCAACTCTACAAAGTCCAGCGCACCCTAGTCAGCTGAATTAGCACTATGCTTTAGAATTGAGGGTAACTGGTACGGACTCAATTGTTCTGTCTTTAGGGCTACAACCTAACAAGTTATATTTGTTGACATCTTTTCATGTTAAACTTAATAATACTTTCTCGAGTTGTTATATATAATAGGAATTCTGCTAGTAACTTTACACATGCTATTTTAATCCTCATAATAAATATTGAATGCCATTATGATTATTTTATAGATAAAAACCAATGATTTTGGATTTTTACATAATTAATTGAAGGCCAAAACACTTGTAACTAGAAGAGCTGAGATTAGTCCCCAGGGTTCCAAACCGTCCCATAAAAATTAAAGAGATTTGAAATATTATCTTTGGAAGGGTTCTTATGTGCCAAGCATTTTAGATTCTTTTACATTTGGTTAATCAGTCTTATAAAAGCCAAGCAAAAATGATAATATTCTAATTTATGAAAAAAAACAGGAGGAATTATATTCACTTTTCAATGTCATGAAGTACAAATTGTGCAACCAGAGTGGGATAATTTTCAATATAAAATCCATGAAATCCATGCACATTCAATTACACAATTTTGCCTTCTAGCAATTATGTCTTATTTACTTCGTTACAAATCCAGCCTATTGCCTTAGGCTTCTTTGCAATTGACTACTTTTATTAATGTGAGTAGGCAGAGGTTTTCTGTGACATGATTCATGCAAAGCAGCAGCATTCATTAGTTTATTCGCAGTACCAATAATTGATTTTGAACTCTATCAGGCACTATGAAAAGAGATAGGTATATCATAATAAACAAGACATTATATTGGCCTTAATAAGCTCACTCCTATAGGAGTAAGAGAAATCAAATTAATTACAGTGTAATGCTAAAAATATTTGGTAGAACTTGGAACGATTATATTGTGAAAGCACCAGGGCAGGGTGCCTTAGTAATAAAACTGATATTCAAGGTGAGATTGAGAAAAGATAAAGTAGGCGGCTCAGATAAGAAGACAGAAAAGGGAATATTCAGAAAGTAATAAGGGCATGAATATGAAATTAGAACTAATTTGGTATAACTGCAGCATCAAGTACATGGACAGAGGAAAAGCCTGGTTTCCACAAAGGAAAGAAAAAGTCAATCAGTCTGACTTTTGATGAGATTTATTTTCTGCATTCTTTAATCAGTAATTTTTTTCTTCCAATCATCTATTTGGCATATGTTTCCTGAGTTCTTGAAGGCCACCAGACATGAAATGAAAGTACAATATGACAACGCTTGCAACTGTCAGGAGTGCTATAAGAACCTAGGCAGAGGTAGATTTTTCGTATGTACGACATCTCACTGGAATGCCTCTTTCAGAACCTGGGAGGGTCTCTTGAAATATGTTGACATGGACTGGTGATTCTAGTTTAAAAAAAAAATTCATTAATAGACTTTATTTTTTGGAGTAGTTTTAAATTTACAAAAAAAAAAAAAATCAGCAGGTAGTACAGAAAGTTTCCATATACCCTCCCTCCACTGCTCCCCATCCAAATACAGTTATCCTACTATTCTTTTTTCTTTTTTTTTTTGAGACAGAATCTTGCTCTGTCGCCCAGGCCAGAGTGCAGTGGTGTGATCTCGGGGCACAGCAACCTCCACCTCCCGGGTTCAAGTGATTCTCCCGCTTCAGTCTCCTGACTAGCTGGGATTACAGGCTCGCACCACCAGGCCCGACTAATTTTATTTTGCATTTTTAGAAGAGATGGGGTTTCAACATGTTGATCAGGCTGGTCTCGAACTCCTGACCTCATGATCCACCCTCCTCGGCCTCCCAAAGTGCTGGGATTACAGGTGTGAGCCACCTCACCCAGCCTAACCTACTATTAATACCTTGCATTAGTGTGGTACCTTTGTCATAACTGATAAACCACTATCGATATATTATAATTAACTAGAGTCCAGAGTTCACATTAGGGTACACAATTTGTATTTTATAGCTCTCTGGGTTTTGATGAATGCATAAGATTATATATTCACAGGATAGTACAGAATAACTCCACAGCCCTAAAACCTCTCTCTGCTTCACCTGTTTATTCCTCTCTTTCTTTCCCCTGAACCCCTAGCAATTACTGACTTTTTTTTGTCTTAATACTTTTTCCTTTCTAGAATACATATAGTTGGGATCATATAGTATGTAACCTTTCCAGGCTGGTTTATTTTATTTAGGAAACTTAGGAATGTGTATTTAAGGTTCCTCCATGTCTTTTTGTGGCTTGATATTCTTGATAATTTCTCTCTCTTTCTTTTCTTCTTCTTCTTCTTTTTTTTTTGGGACAGTCTTATTCTGTTGCCCAGGCTGAGCCTAGTGGTGACATCACAGCTCACTGTAGCCTCAATTTCTTCTGCTCAGTTGATTTTCCCACTTCAGCTTCCCAGGTAGCTGGGACTACAGGCATGTGCCACCAGGCATGGCTAATTTTTTATGTTTTTTTCTAGAGATGGGATTTCACCATGCTGCCCAAACTGGTCTCAAACTATTGGCCCAAGCAATTCACCCACCTCAGCTTCCCAAAGTGCTGGGATTACTGTGACCATGAGCATGAGTGACCATGCCTGGCCAAAGCTTGATAATTTCTTTGATTGTTGAATAGTACTCTATTGTATAGATGTACCATAATTTGTTTATCCATTCATCTATTGAAAGACATCTTGGCTGCTTCCAGTTTGAGGCAATTATGCATAAAGCTTTTATAAACACTCAAGTGCAGTTTTTGTGCAGACATAAATTTTCAGCTCATTTTGGTAAATATCTAAGGAGCAGCATAGCTGGAACATATGGTAAAACTCTGTCCAGGTTTATAAGAAACTTGCAAACTTTCCTAAGGGGTTGTTCCATTTCGGATGCTTATCAGCAATGAGAAAACGTTCCTATTGCTCTACACCTTCATCAGCAGTTAGCGTAGCCAGTTTGGAGGATTTTAGCCATTCTAATGCACGTGTAGGTGTAGCTCATTTTTGTTCTAATTTACAATTTGCTAACAACAAATGGTGCTGGGCACCTTTTCATAGGTTTATTTGCCATTTGTATAGCTTCTCTGGTGAGGTGTCTGTTCAGATATTTTGCCCATTTTTTGATTGGATCATTTGATTCTTATTGTTGAATTATAAGGTGTTCTTTGCATATTTAGAATAACAGTTCTTTATCAAATATGTGTTTTGCAAACATTTTCTCTCAGTCTGTGGCTCATCTTTTCATTCCATTCACAGTGTCTTTTCACAGATCAGAAAATTTTAATTGTACTGAGCTTTATCTTTTTTGCTCCTTCATGGGTTGTGCTTTTGATATTGTACCTAAAAACTCATCAAAAAACAGTCATCTAGATTTTCACCTATGTGTGCTAACTCTTAGAAGTTGTTTAGATTTGCAGTTCACATTTTGATTTGGCATCCATTTTGAGTTGATTATTGTGAACAATATGAGGTGTGGGCCTAGATTAATTGTTTTCTGTATATGTCCAGTTGTTCCTTTCAAAAGACAGACTGTCCTTTCTTCATTGAATTGACCTTGCATTTCTGTCAAAGATCAGTTGACTGTATTTGTGCAGGTCTATTTCTGGGCCCCCTTTGTTGTCCCCTTGATCTATTTGCCTTTTCTTTTGCCAATACTGCTGTATTTTGGTTACCATAGGTTTAAAGGAAATGTTGACTCTGGAACTTTTTACATAAACAATGACATCTGTGGAAGAAAAATAAAACAACAACAAAAATTTTTTCTTCTTTCCCCATCTATTTTTTCTTTTTTCTTTTCTTATTGCATTGGCTAGGACTTTTAATAATGTTGAATAGGAGTGATAAGCCAGAACGTACCTGTTGTCAATCTTAGAAGAAAATAATGAGTTTTTCACCATTTAGCATGATGAGAGTTATAAGCCTTCTGACGATTATCTTTATCGAGTTGAAGACACTTCCCTCTAACTATAGATCACTGAAAGTTTTTGTCATTAAAGGATGTGGAGTTTTGTCACATATTTTTCATCACCTCTTGATATGCTTGATTAAATTAATTAATTTTTCCATTTGAGGCCGGGCGTGGTGGCTCATGTCTATAATCCCAGCACTTTGGGAGGCCAAGGCGGGTGGATCACGAGGTCAAGAGATCGAGACCATCCTGGCCAATGTGGTGAAACCCTGTCTCTACTAAAAATACAAAAATTGGCTGGGCATGGTGGCATGCACCTGTGGTCCGAGCTGCTCGGGAGGCTGAGGCAAGAGAATTGCTTGAACCCAGGCGGAGGTTGCGGTGAGCCAAGATCGTGCCATTGCACTCCAGCCTGGGTAACAAGAGCAAAACTCGGTCTCAAAAAACAAAAAAAACAAAACAAAACAAAAAAATTTCCATTTGAACCAGCTTTATATAGCTAGAATAAATCTCAATTGGTTCTGGTATAGAGGTTTTTTTTTAAATAAATTGATGAATTTGATTTGCTAATTTGTTGCTAAGTATTTTCGTGAAAACTATTGTACTGTAGTTTTCTTTATTGTAATGCCTTTATTTGGTTTTTATGTTAGGGTAATGTTGGCCTCACAGAACAAGTTAGAAAGTGCTTACCTCAGGTTCTATTTTGTGGAAGACCTTGCAAATGATTGGTATAATTTCATACATAAATGTTTTCTCGCTGGAGAAATAATCTGGCTCTGGTTATTTCTTTATTGGGAAGTTAATTATTGATTAAACTCTTTTTAACACATATAATAATGTTAAGATTTTTTTTGTAGTAATGAAAGTTTCAAATAACTGCCTTTTTATTCTTTCCATCCTTTTTTTCTGATGCCCTCTGACCTCCTCCATATTTCATTCACTCTAAGTGGAGCTAGACTTGTCTAGGCAATTTTAGAATATTTCTAAAGAGAAGTTGGCTGGTATAGTTTGGATGTGGCGATCAGTCAATTTATCATTTAGTGAAGTCATGGACAGCTGTCCATGACTTCTGTCCATGATTTTTCTGATTACTTTAGCTGCCAATTGTATCAACTCACTTGGCCTCTTGATACCATAGGTGCATGGAAGAAACAAGATTTAACATGTGGTGTGTGCAAAATTCAAATTGGAATATTCACTCCATTTCGAATCTAACCAAACCTGAAGTTGTAAGTTGTCAGAAAAATGCAATAATATAGTATAAAACATAGTAACTATACCATTTTGCAGGAATAATATAAAATTTAATTAACTAGAATTTCTATGATTGAGACATAAATTTGTAACAAAATACATTAGTAATCACAAGTTTGTGCTTAGTCACACATTTTTATCCCAACTAATAATCCTAAACAAACAAGCAAACATTGATCAATTATACTAATGAAAAGCTTCAACTATAAAAACAATGTTATAGAATTGGTTTTATATAGAGTATCTCAAAATGTACACTGAAAAAATACAGAAAAATAATGTTTTAAGAAAATAATTTATTAAGAAATTGAGTTTTATTGACTAAAGTTGAGGTATTTGCCAATTTTTAAGAAAATTGTAACTATTTTTTTCTGATCATTAAACATTCTGTTGTGTAGAATGTTGTATCCATAATCTTGCCGTTTTTATTCTTTAGGAGGGTTCACCAAATTTTATAAAATGAGTAAGATTCATATCTCATGAAATTTGAACTCAATGCTGATTTGAAATCATTTATGATATGTACTCAGGCTGAAAATTATGTCTTCCTTGTGAGTTGAACTTCTTTTGGCTGAGATCATTTTCTATAGTAATACTTTCTGCTTTTGAGCCTCCTTTGACCCGCAGTAACCAGTTATCTGAGCTTATTTTTTAAAATTTCCACTGCATGCTATGCATTTGCCAGTTTTGATTATAAATCCCTCTGTATGTGAATTTTCAGGTGTGTCACTTATAAACAGCATATAATTGACCATCTTTTGTTTATGCATTCTCAAATTCTGTTTTTAACTGACTACTTTAGTCTGTCTGATTTAATATTATTCATGACATATTTAGAGGGTTAGAGGTTTTATGTTTTCTTTTGTTTGAACCGGTTCTACACTGCTTTTTGCATTATTGCAAACTGTTTCAATTGTTTACATATTATCTCACTCGATCCCTTATACTGTATTAATTTGGTTTATAAGCCCCCTCTATGTTCTTGAAATGATAAATATATGGTAGTTTTAAAATATGATAGCGAATTATTTGATAATCCTCCCATCAGAAATTTGGCCAATACGTCCTCACCTTAAATATATAATGGCATTAATGACTAGTTTATAGTCAATAAAATTAAGTAAAAATGACACCGAGGAACTTTTGAGGGTAGGTCAACAGGCCGTGCAGCTTCCTCCTGGTTATTGTGAGATATGTGCTCTTGAGGAAGCTAGTCACAACTACTCTAAAACCACCATGCTTGAGAAACAACTGTCAACCATCCCAACTGGGTTCCCAGCCTGAGAAACAACTGTCAACCATCCCAACTGGGTACCCAGACAATAGGTAACTAATGTCAACTGCCAGGTCAGTCAAGCCATCAGATGACTACAATCCCAGCAAATATGTAACTGCAGCTGAAATAATATTTCTATACATGAAATATTAATAATTACATTGGTGCCAAGTTTAAAATTGATGAATTCTCTCAAGGAAGCCTACCCAATAGTTTCATAGAGAGTTTTTTGGGTAAACATAGAAATTGATGCTTCTGGTCTTAGAACCTAAAACTTATATGTGTTTTATCTGAGTTCCTTCCTTAGAAAATGATCTTCCAGCCACTCAAAAAAAGTATCAAAGAACTGAAACGCAACAAATCACAACAAGCAGAGAATGAGATGGCATTCATTATGATTGCTTCCTTGCCTTCCCTAGTTCCTGTTTTCCTACATATTGTTTCATTCCTTCCCTACTGCATAAACCTCTAGTTTTAGTCTGTCAGGAAGATTTGAGACACAACTCCCATCTCCTCAGCTGCAGCACCTGATTAAGCCTTCTTCCTCGGCAACACTCGTCATCTCATCATCTCACTGATTGGCTTCCTGTGTGGCAAGCAGCAGGACCCAGACTGAACCCCTGGTGGTTCCCTAACATCAGATTGTGGTGGTGGTTGTTGTTTTAGTCTGAAAATTACTTCTTCCATTGTTTGCAATTCCATTCTTGAAGATTATTTTGTAGTGAGAATAGGGCAGAGAGAGTTTTCAGTGACTTTAAGAAAATTTAAACCATGTCTTTTATTTATATGAGCGTAAGTATATTCTTTTACTACGTGTGCTCAATAATTCTAATAACCAGGATTTCTTTGGGGTCTATTTCTCCTGTCCCTTGTTTATACTGATCGTGGCTTGTCTGACTATATGCTTCATAATCCTTATTTGTTCAATAGTTTGTATGAAAGCTAATTTTAGAAATAACATGAGATTTTAGACAATCTGCTATGGCCACCAAATAAACTTAAACAACATTTCTAGACAGTTAGCTCCTTCAGATAACTGACAGAGTTAAAGGAAAAACAGCTCCCCCTCACAAGCTAGGAAAAGATAATATCTGCCTTGCATGCAAGCTTTTAGAGTAGAGGACACAAGCAAGGGCTTTTATTCTGTGATTTCTTTGTTGGAAGGAGCAAATCCGCATTAATTTAAGCCAAGGTATCCCCTAAAAATTTACCTTTATTTTTAATCACTTCCTTATACTTGTGGAAGCCCTTAGGATAAAAACCTAAGCTCAGACTCAAACTTTTTTGGGCTTCGAGCACAAAGAATTGGTTTAATTAGCCACTTTGTCAATATACCCCCCTGGATTGTTCGTGATGATTTGTTGTTGTTTCTGTCCTTGTTATTATGGTTCAATTATCTCCCTGTGAAATCTCTAATATTTTATTGCAGATTTTGGAGGGCTTCCACTCACAAATTCTCTTCATCATGAGGCTTGGTCAGGCTCCTACTATGTTATGACATGAAGATAAAAGTCTCACTCAGTTTACTTTTACTTAACTATGTGTTGGTTAACTTCACAATTGCACTTTTCATAATTTTTATTACCAAGCTTCCTGTTAACAGATTATAATCTTAACTATGGTTTTGTCCTGTGCTCTTAGTATCCCCTGGAGAACCCTGAATGCAAAGTTAAGACACACAATTATTAGTGGACACTTTTGTGCTAAGGCTTTCATGTAGATTACCTTTCATCATCACAACAACTTCATGTAGTAGATATCCAATTGTTAAAATAATTTTGTAAATTAGGAAAATGTAGTGGTATAAAGTGTATCAGTCTGAGTTCTTGAAAACAAAAAGGACAAATAAGACATATATCCCAGTATACTGGAAATGCAGGCAGGATCTTTCTTGAGCCAGAATTTTTTCTCCCAGAAACCCCATGTTTGGCTCTTAAGATCTTCAGCTGATTGGGTGAATTCTTTTCATATTATGGATGCCAATTTTCTTTTTTGTGTGGGACTGGGGACAGAGTCTCTGTCACCCAGGCTAGAGTGCAGTGGCACTATCTAGGCTCACTGCAACCTCCACCTCCTGGGTTCAAGCAATTCTCCTGCCTCAGCCTCTCGAGTAGCTGAGATTACAGGTGTGTGCCACCACAATTGGCTAATTTTTATATATTTGGTAGAGATGTGGTTTCACCATGTTGACCAGGCTGGTCTCGAACTCCTGACATCAAGTGATGAAAGTTCTGTTGTCACCTGAGTGTAACTGATAATCACATCTGCAAAATACCTTCACAGCAGTATCTAAACTCATATTTGATCAAACAACTGGATACTATATCATAGCCAACTTAATACATAAAATTAATCATCACAATGAGATAAATAGGTTAAAAATCACATTGAATTAAATAGCAGAGCCTATTTTCAAAGTTTTATCTGGTTGATTGTGTCACTTTTAAGTTAGAAAACACATAATCTTTGTTTTAATAAATAAATCTCGAAGTTAATTTTAAAATGAAATATTTATATTCTTTGTTTTAGAACAGCATTATTGTTGTATTAAAAATCCATTATATTTCCTTAAGTATGAAGATTTTATATAGCATCTCTATATACACATTTAAACTGAGTCTTAAAAAATGTTAGAAATATTTCCAGTGCACCTTCAAAACTAGCAAATATTAAAACCCCAAAACACCAATTAGTGCTAATTATAAGCTTGACAAATGATGACTTTTTTTGGAATTAATTATATCTTCAGTGCAAAGAAGATAGTTTTTGTTAATGTGGTCAATAATGTTTAGTTAAATAAATAAATGGATAAAATCTTAAATTCACGTGTGACTAAAATCTACCTAAGAATTCCTGTGTAAAATATGTTAATGTCACAATAAGAGCTAATAGGTAAATGAGGAAAAATATTAAAAATAATTTTGGAATATGAAAATGCTTATTTTTACATTTTCATTACCTGTTCTTGTTCATCTAATAATAAATATTTTCCTATAAATTAAATAACCTGATCATATGGTTGATTATACTAGGATATCATTTT
Organism: Alouatta palliata; assembly: GCA_004027835.1. Classification (NCBI taxonomy): domain Eukaryota; kingdom Metazoa; phylum Chordata; class Mammalia; order Primates; family Atelidae; genus Alouatta; species Alouatta palliata. The sequence goes on from PVKV010003273.1 coordinate 47,456, forward strand.
TATATTGGAAAATAAATAATTCTCATATCATTTTAATATTCAAAATTTATGTTAATATTCAAAATTTATATTAATATTCAAATTTAAATCACTAATGTAGCTTAAGCAGTCTTTTTCAACTTGATTAGCTATTACTCCAGTAAAAACAGGTAACTGTGAGTTACTCAAGGCTTATATTGGATGCTGACCCTTGAACTGTTAGTGAATCAGTCTATTGTGATTATCCAAGCCTGAGAAAGAATATGTTACATTTTCTACTTACAGTTAATAAAAATATGACAAATACAGTGCCTCATTATAATATTTCACTGGTGAAATTACTTAAAAGAATTGATGTTCATTTGAAAATATAAAGAAATAAAAACAAGTTTCTCGATATGTAAATAATATCAGATGTTTTTTACGTATTTACAGACTTGTAAATTATGGTGGCTCACACCTCTAATCCCAGCACTTTGGGAGGCCTAGGTGGGTGAATCACAAGGTCAGGAGTTCAAGACCAGCCTGGCCAGTATGGTAAAATCCCGTCTCTACTAAAAATACAAAAAAATAGCTGGGCATTGTGGCACACGCCTATAGTCCCAGCTACTCGGGAGGCTGAGGCAGAAAAGTGTCTTGAACCCAGGAGGTAGAGTTTGCAATGAGCCAAGATTGTGCCACTGCACTCCAGCCTGGACAACAGAGCAAGACTCCATCTCAAAACAAACAAACACACAAACAACATAAAAAAAATTGTCATTTTCAAGGTGATGTATTATGAAAAATTGAAAGGGAAACAGTTTATTTTCAATTCATATCAATTTATTTCTGCATGTTCCTTCCTTAGGAAACTATGCAGTACAGTACAATAAAGTGGTTAAATGTATGGCTCATGGATTTAGCTAAGTCTATACATAAATCTTATCTGCACAGTTTACTAGCCCTGTGACCTTAGAGAAATGTCGTAGTCTTTCTATACTTTTGTCTGTTAATCAGTAAAATGTCGTAATGTTTCCTACTTTATGGATATAATTGAGTATTTAAGGATGCTTGTGAGGAATCAGTGAGAGAATGTAAGTACAGAGTACACAGTAAGCTCAACAAATACATACTAGCCAGGATTATTGTGGTTAAAATAAGATTTCATTGTGATTTAAAAAACATTACTATTGAATAAATATAACTATTTTATGTATTATGAAGTAATATTGATATCAAATTTTCTCTTATATTAAAATAAATCCTGTGTGTGCAGTATTAAGGAAAAGACAGCATAGTAGGTAAGATTGTGACCTTTGTATGATGAATTCATGGGTTAAAATCCAACATTAATACAATTCCATATTCTGTAACCTTGATGAGGTCAGTTAATATTGGTGAACCTCATCTTTTCATTGATAAAATTGGTATATTATTATGTTTGTTTCATTGATAGTAACACGAAGCATGCTAAAATAATGATGTGAAAAAGAAGTTCATATACAGAACAAGAAAATCAAATAGGTGGGAAATTAAATTAATAGGGATAAAGGATTGGATTTCAATTAGAAGTAGAGAAAACTATCATTCTCAGCAAACTGACACAAGAACAGAAAATCAAACACCTCATGTTCTCACTCATAGGTGGGTGTTGAACAATGAGAACACATGGACACAGGGAGGGGAGCATCACACACTGGGGTCTGTCGGGGGAAATAGGGGAGGGACAGTGGGGGGTGGGGAGTTGGGGAGAGATAGCATGGAGAGAAATGCCAGATATAGGTGATGGGGAGGAAGGCGGCAAATCACACTGCCATGTGTGTACCTATGCAACAATCTTGCATGTTATTCACATGTACCCCAAAACCTAAAATGCAATAAAAAAAAGTAAAAAAAAAAAAGAAGTAAAGACATTCTCTTCTTGCTATAAAACATGTGTAAATATACATCTATTTTATACAACTGAAAAAGCTACCATCACCTGGTTTCTATTTTCTATGAGCAAGAAGAAGAAAAATCATCCACAGTCCAGAAACAATTGTTGAATTAGACATACACACACACACACACACACACACACATATATGCATAATGACACATATATTTAAAATTAAGCAAAACTTCCTTCTAGTATTTTAAATGAGAAAAGAAGAGCAACATAATAAACACAACTATTTAAGCCTTTAATAAAAGAAAGGATATTTTAGAAGCTTGAAAATGATAGAGTTCTCTACTGAAGCACTCCATAAAATTCATGAATCACTGCCTCTGTGCTTCAAGAGTGCTATTAAAATTTGAAAAGGGGAGAAACAAAAAAAAAAATTTAATCCTGATCTGAAAACAGAATAAAAATCATGGCATTGACATCTGAATTTCCAAACATGTCAATGAAAGGCCTATTTTCAGTTGACAGCCCCCTGACTTATATTTATTCAAAATTACTATTCTTGCCATCTCAGATTCCAGAGAAATTGGCAATCTGGTGTTGCAAATGCTGAAAGTGAACAAGATTTCACAGAAAGGTAAATACCATATGTGTCAGACTTAAAATAGAAACACTACATTTTAAGCCTTGGATGATATATATAATATCCACTAATACTAACTTTGTTTGTCATTTAAAATGCCAGATAATTCTAAGAAAATAATTAGGTCTATGGTTAATATTTTAACATGTGTTTTCAACATTTATTTATTATGAATAGATAATTTTATAGACAGATCTGTATATAAACACATAGATATGTATATGTGTGTATATATAAATGTATATGTGTGTATATGTATAAATATATATATAAACATATTTATGTAGGTATATATGTATAAATTATATGTGATATATGTACATTATATATATATGGTCATACATTCACACACATGCACATGCACATATTATGCGTATATGCATTTTTTTTAAGGGAAAGGGTCTTGTTATGTGGTCCAGACTGAACTTGAACTCCCAGTCTCAAACAATCCTTCAGTCTGATCCTCCTAAGTAGCTTGAACTACAAGCATGAGCCATCATACCTGGAATCAAGTGCAGATTTTTAAACCTGTATTTTGTCAGGTTTCAACTCAAGAGAATAGAATCATTTTGAGTATTTAAAACAGAATTGAACAAAGCATTGCATATGAAAGTAATCCAACACTGAGAAGTCATCAGGTGCAATCCAGAGAATAGTCACAGCAGAAAATCACTCTAGGAGGCCCTCCAGGAGGCTAGCAGAAATGAAGGAAAGGGCAGAGTTATTTTCAAACACAAAACCCAATCTGGAACAAAACTAGCAAATTCTGCTTAATCCTAAATTTGCAGCCCGAAGGAAACAAACTGCTGTCACTTTTGCTTCAGCGGGAATTCAAAAGTGTATGAGAGGATGATAGTGTCATGGAAGAAAATGAGAAAATATTGTGATATTTACGCATTGTTAGGGTGTATTAGAGGAAAATTCATAGGAGGCCATTGTTTTGAACTGAACATTTGCACTAGACCCTAACAGACCAGACCACACAATCAAACTGAACTTTAAAACAGGTCAGTTTTAGAAACAAAAAATCAAAACAGAAGAGTCACAACGACCAATCAGCCACACAATCAAACCGAATGTTAAAACAGGTCAGTTTTAGGGAAAAAAACAGAAGATTCACAATGACCAATCAGAAGGGGCCCAATTTACCTGAGCCAACAAGATAAGGAAGTCCCTTATGTTTCAACCTTATGATAAAACCAACTTTGAAAGACGAAGCCACTTGTTTCTTATTCAGTTCCTTTTGGTCTCTAAAGTCGATGCCCTCTGCTGAGTTCAGTAGAGCATCTTTCCAACTCTTTAGATGAGATGCTGTCCTCTTCATAAATCACTTATAAAAAAATAAAACAATTATGCCTTTCTTTTTTAGTAGGTGGGGTATTTGGAAATGAGGTGGACTTTCTAAATGGCTTTCAAATATGTTTAGCAGTGTTTTCTTGCTATTAATTTTTTGCATGACTGGGAAATGTCCAGGATGGGCAGAAAACACAGTTTTCCTGCTTTTTAGAATTATCTTAAGATATTTGTCATACTCTGGGTGGCAGGCAGCAGGAACTATCTGGGCACTAGCAAAAGCCAGACAGGGCTTTCTACCTTTGCGCAAAAACCTGTTGTTCTTACTTCCCAAAGTGAAATTCCTCAGGAAATATGGGGAATCCATGAGCCCCACACATTGGATGCCAGAATGTAGGGATCTATGAGCCCCACATGGGGCACCAGAATGTAGGGATCCGGCCCTACATCATCCGTGGGTACCCCAAGTTCAGTGGCAATAAAGGAATGAGAAAAAGACAGATTAAGAGAGACAGTGGGACCACGGGGCCATCACTTTTTACTTTAGAGGAGACAGTAAAGGCCCTGAGCTCTGATCATCCACTCTATTTATTGGTTATAATCACTTTGATCTACAGGGTAGGGGTGGAGTGATGGTGGAGTGAATCAGTGAGCCAGAAGTGAATCAGTGAACCGGAACTGATGTGTCATTCTAAGGACTGATAACAGTGGCGGTTTGGGAGTTTCGCAAAACAAGAACATGTGGTTATCTTTAACTTATTATCTATGCACAGCTGATGGAATGCAGACCTTACAAGGAGCCTACAAGTCTGGCTATGTCATAGTGCTACGAAGGGGTTTTACGTCCTTGAGCGCAATGTTTATGGTAACAGAGCTGAGGTCACCCTGCACCTGCACATGAGGCATGAAGAGGCCTTCCTCCTCAGAGGCCTCCTGCAGCCTTCTGCAGTTTGTTGTTCCTTGTTTATGTGTTACTCATGACCAATTTATGTAGGCACTCTGTAAGTCCTTTCTCCTTTGCTGTTTTCCGCAACAGGGAAAGAGTTTTCTACTGCAGCCCATGGGTCACAATGGGCACATATGCACTGTACTGTGGGAGCCACAGCCAGATCCAACACTCAGTTTATTGTGGACATTCAGGAGACCAGAGAGACCAATGTGTGAAACAGTAGGATTTTATTTAGGTGCACCATTTCAGTGGATTTGCATCCCAAAACTGAGCCCTGAACATAGACAGGGCTTGACCTTTTATACATGAAGTATACAGTGGTATCAAAGCAAGGTGTAGAAAAAACATAGTTTGTTAAGCAATGACAGCAGGCACATGCAGCACAGATGCCCGTTATCTGTAGAGCTCAAGGATCCTAGCACAGGCCTTATCTGTTGCCTTTCACTACAGTGTCTAGATGGCTGGAGTCTAGCCTGCTTAAGCGTCTCTCAAGATCTTCGTTTTGTTACAGAAACTTACAAGAATACAAGAATTTATAAAATTACAAAACTTGAAAACAGGATACAATCCCATGGGATGGGGAAGGACTCAAGGAAGTTTGCTCATAGAAGAAAAATCTAATTCTTGCTTTCTTTTCCTGCATTAAGTTGAGAAAGGACGTGAGCCTGGTGGTGTGGGTGGTGGCAATGCCAAAGAAAACCCAAATTGGATATTTGGTAAAGCTGTAACTTTTGAAACTTCTGTAGTACAGGAAAGAGGTAAGCTTAATTCTGATTTTCACAGAGGTGACTTAAAGAGGAAAAAGGGGAGGATAAAGTGGGAAAGTGATCTGGGACTCAATAAAAGTGAAAGAAGTGAAGAATTAATAAGGGTTGGTGAGTGTAAATCCAGTGAGGCCAGCAGTGTCTGCTAGCTCACAATGATCAAAGTTAGGACTCTATCCTACCCTGAAGAGTGGAAGACACTATTCTTTCTGATGATTACACTTCAAAGGAATGGCATTCAGGTCCCTTGAGACAGACAGTCGTGAGCTGTGGAAAGTGGACGTAAATCCCAAATAGACACAGGAAGGATTCACAATTATAAGCCCCTATTAGTAAATGGTCTATTTTCTAAAAAAATAGACCGTTTTTAACTGTCCCAAACAGGACAGTTAAGCCAGCATGATAAAGAAGTCCCTTCTGCTTTAACCTTTATAAATAAAAGTAACCGAAACAACCAATTCACTTTTTGTTCTCTGTTTCTGCTTTTGTCAAATATTTTCTGATTATAAACCTCTGCTTAGTTAATCAGAACAATCACTGCTGTATAGAATGTGTTGCCTGATTTTAGAGTTTCAAAGAAAAACCAGTTAATATCTTTAAATTAAATATTTGTAATTATGTATTTTAACAGACATATAATGCTGTCAGAAGAAAGGCAGTGAGTAAAGGTAAATGTATCACTAAAAAGATAAAGAAAGCTTCCTCCGTGTTAGAAAAAGTTCATTGTGATCAATTATTCATCAAATAATGATTTTACATTGAGGTTTACCATTGGCATTAGATTGGATTCTAAGCAGTGGAATCAGCTGTGTGAAACAAGATCAGGTTGTGTGAAACAAGAATCACCTTTTGACCTCATTATGGTTGATACTGTGTGGTTGTGTACCTACCCAAACTTCATCTTGAATTGTAGCTTCCACAGTTTCCCACATGTCATGGGAGGGACTCAGTGAGAAGTAGTTGAATCGTGGGGGCAGGTTTTTCCTGTGCTCTTCTGGTGACAGTGAGTAAGTCTCATGAGACCTGATGGTTTTATAAATGGGAGTTCTCTTGCATACACTCCCTTGTCTGCTGTCATGTAAGACATGCCTTTCTCCTCCTTTGCCTTCCACCACAATTGTGAGGCCTTCCCAGCCATGTGGAACTATGAGTCCATTAAATCTCTTTTTCTTTATGAATTTCCCAGTCTTGGGTGTCTTCATTAGCAGTGTGAGAACTTATTAATACAATGATAACATTTAAAAAAATGACAACATGGTGAAACCCCGTCTCTATTAAAAATACAAAAAATCAGCTGGGCATGGTGGCGCATGCCTGTAATCCCAGCTACTCAGGAGGCTGAGGCAGGAGAATTGCTTGAACCCAGGAGGCAGAGGTTGCGGTGAGCCGAGATTGCGCCATTGCACTCCAGCCTGGGTAACAAGAGCGAAACTCTGTCTCAAAAAAAAAAAAAAAGAACACATCAAAGGAGTACTAGAATAGCTGTTGAAAACACTGATGAAAAGCTACAGAATAGGTCTAGTTTTCTGTTATATTTGTGAAATCCTCCACTACATGCCCTATGTTGAACATTCTCATGGGATATAAATGTCTTACAGACCAGTCACATTGTGTGAATTACTTCACATATCTACAACCTAAAACTCCTTGTTATCTTCTAGCCTTCCTTTTAAAAAAGCCTTTCATGAACAAGATACAATATTATTACCCACTGCCAGTATAGAATTATAAATCCATAAACCTTGAGCTACCACTTTTCCCATATGGAATAAGACAACTGGATATATCAATTAAAGTTTAAAGAAATTTGAAAAAAACTATAAAATAATGCCTCTTTTACATTTGTAGATTATTTGAAAAATAGTTTCACAATCATAATATATGTATTTACAGGTTATTTGTTATTTTTAAGTGAATTATAAATTAAAATATTCAAAATAAATATTTTAAAAATATCTGAATTTTACTTTATAATGTGATATAGATGAACAATCAGAAAGATTTAAGTCCAATTATTTGAGTTCCTGGCCTTTCTGCTAGCAACTATGAGTTAATTGCTTCCAACTTCAAGGCCTTCAATTTGCTCCTTTGGAATTATTCTTCCCTATTATTCTGCTTGTTCCCTATCTGCTTTTTACTTTTCTTTTCTGTTTCACACTTCACTTAGAATGGAGTACAGCTTTAGCTACCTCTTTCTCTCTAGTTTCTCAAAAGTGACATTCCTCAATCAGGATCCCTTTATACTAGTGACTCTCCACAGGGGCACTTCTGTTCCCAAAGGGAGCATTTAATAACATCCAGAGACATCTTTCCTTTTCACTAATGTGTATGTGCTACTGAGATATAGTGGGCGGAGACTAGGGATTCTGCTAAATCCTATAGCACACAGGACAGCCCCCAATTATAAGGGTATTTATGGCTCATAATGTCAGAAGTGTCTGTTCTACACTTTTAAACATCCAAGAGCCCCATTATTTAGTAAACATTTAAGAGTGCTGCCTTTGTTACAAGAATTCTATATTTAGAAGGAAGAAGAGATTACAATGAAGATTTCTGTCTTAAAGACCACACATCTGTAATACTGCAGGGGCTTGAGTTAAGCCTGAGGAAAAGAATTAGGGAGGTTCATGTGAAAATGAGACATGAAATCAAGTACTTACATACAATTTGTCGGAACAGGGAGAGGAAACTATGTTCAGAAATATATAGGTTATCCATTGCTGCATAACACATTTTAGAAAATTCAGGAGTTCAAAACAGTATACAATTATTATCTCACAACTTCTGTGGGTTCAGAATCCAAGCTGTTTACTTGTTCATTGTCTCAAGGTCTCTCACAAGAATGCAATCAAGGTTTCTGCCAGGGTTAGATTCTCATGTGAAGCTCAACTGGAAAATAATATGCTTTCAAGCTCATGTGGTTGTTGGCAGATTTCAATTCCTTGTGCGGTGTTGGATTGAAAGCTTCAGCTTGTGTGTGGCAGCCAAGGGGAGGTCATCCTCAGTCTCTCAGTGCCTGTTGCGAGGAGGCTGGCCTTCACTCCTTAACGTGTCGACCTCCCTTACACACCTGTTTGCTTCATCAGAGCCTATAAGCTGAGGAGGCAATAAAGACAGCCTGCTAACAAGATGCAGTTTTCATCCTAATAAAGTATAAATACAGAAGAGTTACCTCATTGCATTTGCCATATTCTTCTGTTTAGAAGAAAGTTAAGAGCATAAGGTTTCACCCATGCCCAAAGGGAGCATGTCACACAGGGCGTGAATACCAGGATGCAGAGATCATTGGAGCCATTTTAGAGCCTCCTTACAGCAGAAGCTAAAAAGAAATATTTGATGCAGATAATCTCCTGAGCTATCACTTTCTGAACGTTATAGAAAGGAGGTAGGAAATAAGGAGTACAATTATTGGGTGAAATCAACAGAACTGTGCACAATGAGTTAATTGTAAGGAAGAGGGTATTTCTAGTAGTTGCCAAGGATTATCTATTATGTGGTACATTGAATAAGATGGTCTAACATAACACTTAGAGTCAATGATGTCATAAACAAACCCAAGTTTGTATCAGTAAGAAGCCTACATGTGTTAACATATGTGATTCAAAACTGGCTGTTATGATAGAGTATGTGTTACCTCTGACATCTGTTAAATGTATTTTTAATCAATTATATCAGGATTTTCAGGCATTTAGGAAAAGATACTCAAAATATAATTGTTTATGATATACCATGTCCCTCTGCTTTAAAGAACTAACTTATAAATGAATTAAATACACCTGGAGTTACAGGAGATATACAAGTATATTGACTAAATATTTATCTGTATAAGCAGGCAAGAACATTTACACTCTGGTATTGCAAAAGCCATAATGTAACATTTTATAAAGTCAGAAAAGTATATTTTACTTACAGTTGAGTAACAATGCATTATGAAAGGATTTAGGAGATAATCACTTAATATTATTTCTGTCAAGCTTTTTTTTTCCCCTATACTCTGTCGCAGTAGGATCTTATCAGGTTTCTCCATCTATCATTTAAGTGATTTGTGTTTATGACTAATAATGAATAATCTTGCATTCTTACCAGGACTGTGATCTTTCTTTATGTTTCCTTGTCTGCAGCCTTGATATTTAATTATTCATTTCTAATCATAGTTAATCATTCTTCAGCTTCTCATTTTGCCATTTAAAATCTGTATGATATTGAAAAAATAGAGACAATAATCTCAAATATATATTTTCCACCATGATTTCTTTTTTTAGCAACTTTATTTTTTAAAACCCTAAGTTTGTGGTAATTTATTATTGCAGCCATATAAAATTCATACCCTTGTCTTCTCTGTCTCTGCTTCAAACTATCTGCATTTTCACCTGCTCAACATAGAATGCTCTTTGCTGTGGTCCTAACAAAAATGCATCTTTCTCATCATGTTGGTAACATCTCAAAAGTTTCTTTCCAGAAAATGTTGTCCTAGCCATTCGGAATAAATAACATCTGTCCTCCAAAAACCTGAAATCGCAAGAATCCTGAATGAGACTTTTCCTTTTCTTTTCCTCATAATGGACCACTCAGAATGCACCTTACCTGCTCTATATTGAATGCCTATCTTCTTCCACATGAATATAAGTTGTACAATTATAACTTGTAAAACTTTCTTGTGGTGATGGACCTAAGTTATTAAAATTTTGTCCTCAATCTAGATTACTGAAGAATAAGTAGAAATACTTTCACTGAGAAATGTCTGTATCATGTTTGTTTGTCTGCTCTTCCTCTAAATATTGGCTTTGCTCAATCTTTAGTTGTAGATACCAGTCTCCCTAAAGATGTTTTGTGATTTATAGATCCCAACTTACTTCATTGTTAATTCCTTTGGTTATTACTACTAACTCTCCAAGGATTGTGATACTTGATTTAAGAAAAAAAATGAATAAGAAGTAATTATGTGCATTGCTTTCTGAAACGTTAATGAATTTTAAAATATCTTTTATAGGAAAATAACATAATTATGCTTTTCCTTAATCATAGTCTTGTACTACTTGTTTTTATAAGAAGCTCATATAATTGGCCATTGTTATTGGAATGTGCAGTATGGGATGTAATTTAGTTAAAAAAATTTCACCTAATCCATTCCTCCATTTTTTGTTATTTCAATCTAGTTGGTTAAATTACAGATTTTGTTTCTCTTTCTCCCTATTTTCCCCTTTTTCTATTTCAAGGAAATCGCTAGACTTCTCATAATCTCTCACTACAGGGATATTGGCCATCTCAAAAGCAAATGATCTTGATTTAATTAGTAGTTACTACATTTTAAACCCTAAGCATAATAAATGGTATATATTAGTTTGGTTAAGGGTGAACAGACAAGGTTTCACAGGGAAGTTAACGACCTTTAAGATCAGTATAAGCTGAAAATGTGTCTTTTTTTGACTTGGAAGGGGAGAGAACTCTTCTTGTCTTTCTATCAGGCAGCACCCAAGCAGGTAACTGGTCCTAGCATCTGGCCCTGACATTTCCCAGCATCATCAAAGTTTCTTTTGCTTTGTTAATCACCACAAAGCAGAATATTCCAAGAATCCGATGGAAACTTTTAAACTGGGACAATATATTTCTCAGTGGAAATTTGTGGGAAGTGATCAAAGAATCGTAACTATGCTTTAGTGAGGTGTGCAAAATCTTAATATTGGTATAATCTTTAAGCAGAAAGCCTCCATCATGACCAGGATTGAATTTCCCATTAGCTCAGTAAAATGTGGCATTGAAATTAAATGCAACTAGATTTAAATATATTTTAAAATAACTTTTTCTTCATTCATACCTAAGTTTGTGGCTATAAAAACCTTTCTTATTATTTCACCAGATATACCCTTTATTTATGTAGCTAATCATATATTTTTTTCTCTGAGTGAAAAGAGTTTTGTTTTTTTCTCTGACACTAAATTACCTATAAGCATCACAAACTTCTAGGGCATGTCAACAACATAAAGCTCTAATTAACTAACTGGCCCACATAAAGACCAGTTATAGGGGTAGAGATTAATAAATTCAAGGATGAATGAATCATTTATGAAAGCTGAGTCTGAATTAGCATCAACTAGTGATTCAAAGCTCAAATTATATGCATTATGTGAAGTTATAGAGTAAAGTCTGACATTTGAAGGTCATATGAAAAACAGTCTTCAAAAAATGGTGATAATTTTACATATATTCATATGAGATTAGAAAGACTGCATATTTCTTCTATAGAGGTCTAAGGTTTGAAGGATAGTGGAGATTGTTGTGTATTCAGCAGCTTACACTGCTTCTTATTATTTGTGACTATTTCCTGCTTCATTACCTTTCTTCAGAACGAGGTAATAAATGCAAAATCTTCCGTCAAAATGCAACCCTTGTTCCTACATTACTCACACCTGCTTTCAGCATAAATGTCATGCACTATGTAATGTGAAGTTTTCAACAGAACAGAAGGGAAACTTTTTTCTAATTGAAAGAAAATGTGCCTACCTGCATTTCTTCCTTCTCAAGGCTACTCATCCTCTCTTTTTTTGTGATTTTTAGCCTGAGGCTTTTTGTAAAATGCAGTTCATATATGCATGATAGCATGCCAACTAATTATAAGAAAATAGTGGAAGCTTTGAAAAATAACATATCAAAACATTGCTACCCAGCAATGTAATTTTATTTAGAAACTTCCCACATATCCCACATAGGCACTATGGTAGCGTTTTCTTGTCTGATCCAAAGCGCTTGTACCTCCACTGTAAATTCAATAATGGACTATAAAGAATTCCTCCAAAACAACCATTGTGTAACCATTTGCACATCTCTATGAGAAACGTGTCTTTAAGGAGAAAATTGGAATTCAGTATTTAAGGCATTTGAAAGAAGAAAGTCAATAAAGTGATAAAGATGGGATGGATGGTAAGACAAAAGCAACGACCCTGTGTCTTAGCAGGTTGAGCTTGTGTAGTGTTGCGTAACAGCTTCCTGAAGAGGGCTTTTAAAAGGTTATTATTATATTCTACTGCAAATACTGAGAAACTATTTTTTAACTGCTAGTTTTTAACTCTCCTTTTTTTTCTTTTTTAATTTTGTATGCCTGTTTCATTTCTCAACAGTGAAATAATACAGCATGATGTGATTGCTCTTACTCAGCATTTCTGTGTCTGGGAAATGGTCCACTTGAAAAATGTCCAAGATCTCCTCAGGCCTGTTTCAGTGGGAGAGGTATAACCTTTCTTCTCCTTCTCAGTGCACAGGTACAGTGTTACTAGGAGGGCACTCTGTACCACTTTTATATAGGTGTAAAATACCAAGAAAGCAAGTCTAAGCAGACTTGATTGACTATTAGAAAGTAGAAAAGAGCAGAAAGTCTCAAACGCCAGCCAAGATCCTTCTACTCTGCAGACATGACTGTAGGACATATATAATCAAATGCAAGTTTGATCAAATTGGAAATACAAATTACAAAGCAAAAAGATCACAGATGATCACAAAAGAATGATATATACCTGAAGTTCATAAACAAACATGGGATTTTATGTATTTTTTCAGATAGGTGAATTATTTGGATATTAAATGGTACAAGATATGAATTTTGAAGGAAATAAAAGTAGTTTATGTTTTTCATAAATTAGAACTTGCAAAGGTTAGGTGGGTTTTTCTAGACCATGCAAATAGTAAATAGTGGAGTTTAAGATGTGTGGAAAAAGATATAAAGAGATATATAAAATTCAAGCTGAGATTTAAAATAATAAAATAGCTTATGAAAATTAGCTTATGGTTCCAAAAATAGCTTTTGCATGAATTATATTTTCAGAGTTATAGTTTTACTATCTTATTTTATGGAATTTATTATAAATAAATTTTTTTATACAGTGATTGAATTTTGGATAAAAATATAGCAGACCCTTGTTTTGCATATCTTACTTGACCTCATCAGTATTCAAAAGTTCTGATAATTTTTTCCCTTTTCAGATACATTCTTTTTAATTCTCATGCATCACTACATAGTTTTGGTTTTGTTCATGCAGGTTAGTGCACTTCAGTCTTCTAAAGTCAGTCTTCAGTCTTCTAAAGCGCCTCCTGTGTCAAATAAAATTTTATGTTGTGCAGCGATCTCCTGTAGGCAGTCTCAGTCTCATTCTACACATCTCCATGTGAAGATGAGAATCTTTGGTTTCATGGAGGATACCACTATCAAATTGCAAAATCAGAAAAGGGGGCAGCATAATTTTTCTCTCTGTCATTCATGATATACAGACGTCAACCACCACACCTTCATATTTAACAGATGCATTCCTTTTTCTTTATCCTTTTCCCCAATCACCTTGAACTCTTGTTCAAGCCACCATCAACTCTTGCAGAGATGACTGCAAAACCATCTTCTAATGCATTCTTCATACAGCTGTCATAGAGATTAAGTGATAATCCAATGCTATAATTCTTCAAGGGCAGCTTTTAAAATGACATTGAGTGAAACCTTTCTTCTTAAAAATATATTGTTTTTTTATTTTTTTAGCAGTAATATTTATGTCATTAAAATTATAATTTCAAAACTGAATTTTTATAAACTTTTTCATTTAGCTTTCACATATTCTATTTATGTCTAAGAATTATAAATCATATTTAATTTTCTAATGCTTATTCTTAACAGGGTTAATTACTTAAATATCTTGAAATATTTTAAATCATACTTATTTTTAATGTATATAATCACTTGTTTAAACTTAAATAATAGTTTAGCATATGAATCTTCTACATAATTCTTATAAATCTAATAAATTACAGTTATAAATATGATTGTAGCTTATTTTAAGTGATACAATTATGCTTATAAATTTAATGTGATTTGGGCTTAAAATCACAAATTATTTATTTTAAAGTGGAATCCAAACACTGATCCGTTATTCAAATTATGCACATTCTCATACATTACAAATGCAAGTAAATTCTGTTTAACATCAGTAATCAGATCCAATCAAACCAGATGTTTTCTGTGAAAACAATAACCAGGAACACAATTCTATTTATTTTTTATTTTATTTTATTTATTTAATTTTTATGAGACAGAGTTTTGCTCTTGTTGCCCAGGCTGGAGTGCAATGGCATGATCTCAGCTCACCACAACCTCTGCATCCCATGTTTAAGGGATTCTCCTGCCTCAGCCTTCCCGAGTAGCTGGAGTAACAGGCATGCACCATCATGCTCGGCTAATTTTGTATTTTTAGTAGAGATGGGGTTTCTCCATGTTGACCAGGCTGGTCTCAAACTCCCAATCTCAGGTGATCCACCCACTTTGGCCTCCCAAGGTGCTGGAATTACAGGCATGAGCCACTGTGCTTGGCCAATTCTATTTATTGTAGGCAGATAAACATACAATACATGTCTAATAAAAGCAATACTTCCAGTGACACTCAATGTAAAATGCAAATGCAATTCAGAAAAATCCCTACATATAAGTAACAACTATGCTACATGTAAACATCCTTAAAACAACATTTTTTTCTTCTCTAAACATTTAATGTGGTTTTTATGAACAGGCTCTGTGCATTCATTAGCATTTATGTGGTTTACATACCCTCCCCAAACCTTTACATTTTCAGCATGACTTGGCAAATAACATAAGACAAAAAAATGCATCTGTTCAAAACATTGCACTCAAAAATTTGCAATAATAGACCAGGTGATTTTCTAGAGGGAATGTCACTGACTAAATGACTGATGATTGAAAAATTGAAGAAAGCTGGAAAGAGAGGGAGGAAAGTCACTGACACAGTCATCATAGTTGTGAAACACACGGTGACAGAATGTGGGCAAATTCAGACAAGTTGTCAGACTCAGAATTACAGATAGATAGGAGTAACACTAAGAAATCAATCACTGTAATTAAACACCTCAACAGAAAAAGCAATGCATGCAGAAAAAGCATTTGACAAAATGTATTACCAATTCCTCTCACAACCCTGGCCAAATTTAAATAATCACCTAATAATAGTAACAACATTTGCAATCACTAGATAAATGTGATGTCTGCCAAGATTCTCTTTTTATTTTGAAATTTGCAAGTACTTTATGGGGAGATATTTTTTGATTCTGTAAATATGTACAATCTCATGAAACTCCTAATTTATCCTTTGATTTATGTTTATCTCTGTAAATTGTGGATTCCCATTTTATTCAATTAGTTAAGTCTCTAACTATCATTGTTTATTCTGATGCTTAAATTTTCCCACATTTTGTCAGCGGGAGTCATTATCGGCTTGCTTGCTTCTATTTTTACGTTTTGCTTGCTTTTTTTTTTTTTATTTGATGCATGTCATTATCCTTTCTGGCAAAACCAAGTGACCCAGGCTCCTCAGTTTGTACCTACCTTTCCTTAATTATAGAATTAACTATATCTAAATATCTAAACATACTGAAAGTAGTGAATACCAGTGGCAGGTCCAATTCTGATTTAACACCATAGTTCATTCTATTCATTCTAGTTTTCTTCTTTTTCAGATTTATGATTCACTTAACTGACATAAGAAGCCTTGTGGCCAGGCGTGGTGGCTCACTCCCATAATCCCAGCACTTTGAGAGGCCAAGGCAGGCAGATCACCAGGTAAAGAGATCAAGACCATCCTGGCCCCACCTCTACTAAAATGTGAAAATTATTTGGGTATGTTGGAATGCATCTCTAATCCCAGATACTCAGGAGGCTGAGGTGGGAGAATCACCTGAGCCTGGGACGCAGAGGTTGCAGTGAGCCGAGATGGTGCCACTGCACTCCAGCCTGGCAACAGAGTAAGACTCTATCTAAAAGAAAAAAAAAGAAGAAGCCTCACTACCATTATCCTCAGGGTATATTAATGCATTTGACCAATCTTGCTGTATGTAACCAACCTCTCTTTGTAGCTGACCCCTGCAATACTCATTTCACAAACGTTCTGACGACCCTATACATATTCCAACACCTAAATCCGCCTCTGTACCACACCACACCACCACCCTTCTCTCACTATAAGGCCTTGAATACCCATCCACTGCATCAGTCTCACAAACAGAAGTCCTCACTCAGCTCATATTCTAAACTCTCCACAGGGGCTGCTAGAGTTCATCCTTCCCTTCAGGCCAATACCTTCTTATCTCAGCCACACACAGGAGATTTTGGACCAAACTGCTTCAGAAAGAAACAAAGTGGAAAGATAAAGAGAAATTGATAAAACTAAAAACCTCTTCTATATTTTAAATGACTGAGTTTTTAGATGATTGACAAGTGGCAATAGCCAGCTATAAGAAGGAAACAGTTATAATGGTTTAAACGAAGGCTATGCTGATGTAGGGAAAAATAATATTGATTCTTTGTTGCTATTTAATTGATCATACATGTGTGGGCAGTTTTTTTTTCTGCTTAATTATGTATTTGACTTATGATTATTCCATTGATTAGTACTGGTCAGAGAAGAAAAAGGGAGTCAGACAAAAATAATTGCACATATTTAAATATATAATGGAAAATTATAAATAAGACATCCTGTAGAAGTCCTTACAGGACCAAGACACATATGAGCAGGGGGAGGTAAGAGGGTAAGGAGAAATAGAGAGAAAAGAAGGAGAGATGGAGAGACAGAGAGAGACAGAGGCAGAGAGACACATGGACTTACTCACTATAGCCTTTTTAATTTCAGTGCAGTTTAAGATTACTTAGTATCAATAGCTACTAGGATAGAAAAGTTAGAAAAGGAAAATGATTTAAAGCATTTTTTACCTATATTATCAATTTCATGAATGTACTTTTTAAATCTTATGATCTATGTCAATAATGAAGTCATATCACATTTTCATGTTTAAGATAAATTGAGCTGGCACAAGAGTAGGCTTTATTATTCAAATGTTCTGAAATCAGTAGCATTTTTTGTTTGTTTGTTAGTCTAGTTAAGAGATGCATTTGTTCTAGGGTAGGTTATTTGGTTTGCTTTCAAATCTCATTTCAATATTATAAATATAACACAAACGTGACTTATTGAAAATAACTACACAATTTAATTTTGAAGGAATTTTAAGTTATTTTTATATGCTTCAGAAAGGTGGAAGATTTTCTTGTTGGAAAATATTACGTTTGATTCAATTTTCATTTCCAAAGTGGAGTAAGGTATATCTACTCTCTAAAAGTTTTTTCCTCTCTAACTGAAAATTTAATCCGTGTTTCCAACAAAAAAGAAAAGAAATTTGTTGGGCTAGTTTTTCACAATGTCATGGCATTCATGAAATGTTTTAATATATACTTTTTCTTATTAAAATCATCAATGTTTTAAAATAGTGCCACACTTCAACTGATTTTAACTTCATAAGATATGACTAAACAAAAGGAATATAAGAAAAATATAATTGAATAATGGCGGATCTGCTATTAAGAGAAACCATAATTTATTCAAATAACACAGGAATAAAAGTCAGATAAAATGTATGGCAAGCTTAGGCAAGACATTACGTAACAACAGTTTAGAATAAATAAATCTGAACACAATTATTTTATTCTGTAAGAAATCAAATATTTAAAATAGTGTGTTTTCAAAATTCCGTTAGCTCCAGAATTCTTTGGTCACCTTCCTATACCTTAAACTTACTTATTTTAATAGTTTTTAATCTTCTTTTTTTGATTCAGTGCTGTTCTACCCATGGCATAACAGGCTATGCTGTTTCTCTTTTCCTTTAGAGTCTATTTTCTAAATACTGTTTATTAAGGCAACTTTTGACCATTGTTACTTTTCTTTCTTAGTGATAATAAAAACAGCGTGTATCATCCTGTTACTGAATGTATTAGTTATTGCCCCATTCTACATAATGAACCAACTTCCAAATTCACTAGCTTTAAATGACAGTCACTTTTTTCCTTCACGCATCTACATGTCAGCTGGTGATTGTTTGATCTAGGTCAGAATGGCTGTGATTGTCCCAGAACCATAAGTCAAATCTAGGTCTGCTTCACAACTCTCTCATACTCTTTGGACAGGCAGGATGGTAGGAAGGGTGCTTTTCATAGCATCACACAAGTACATTTTATATCTTTTGTTACATGACAAATGCTAGTATCTCGTTAGTCAGAGCCAGATGTTCAGGGCCCAAATTTGAGTGGTAGAAGGTACACTCTACCTTTACTGGGAGAAACTATGAGCTCTGATGCTGCAGGGCATGGATATAGGGATGCAAGGGGGAATATTGGTGGCTTTTTATTCCAGTCGCCATACTTCTCATGCATTTTGATACTAGGTATATTGTTTGTAAATGTTAACCTACCCCATGTTAAAATTCTGGCAATTTCTCCTTGGTTTATTCTTTTCCATCCCTGTCTTCCCCTGAAGCCACTTGTAGCCAGAACCTTTATTCATCCTAGAATCAGTTAAATCCCGCACTATGTGAACCAGTAGTTTTTACTCAATTTGTAAGTGGTGTCTGTAAATAATGTATCATTTTTCTGAGTGTTGCTCATGTTCAAGAGTTCACAGTTGAACTGACCACTTGTTTCATGGACAAGATCATGCAAGGGCCAACAGTCTTTCTACTGTTATTTCTGCTGACACACTTCGTATAGTGCTTAATTATGGGAGGATAATTAGAGTCCTAGTTATGAGACCAAACAAGGGGTGCCTTTGTGGTCTAATAATGAGCAGACAAATAATTGTGTTTGTTGGCAATAGCTAAATATTCACAGGTAATTTCAGATGTGTTTTGAAGAATACACATCCTAGCTATTTAAAAAGTTTTTGTTTGTTTGTTCATGTTTTAATCTGTAACATAAGCTATTATTTACCTTTGTAAAGTACTTGAAGCCAGACATTGTCATTTTAAATAGTTTCCTTTGTTTGAATCACAGATTTAGTTATTTTATTAAAATAGTTTCTCTACCACTGAGTGACTAGGGTGAAGGGTAAAGCATAGGGACAATTTCCTGTTCAATAAAGAATATAGAGAATTTACTTTGATTCCGTGTCTTTGCTATTTTGAATAGTGCTTCAGTGAACATACACATGCATGTGTCTCTATGATAGAATGAGTCACATTCATTTAGGAATATGCCCAGTAATGGGATTGCAGGGTTGAATGGTAGTTCTGTTATTAGCTCTTAGAAAAATTACCATACTACTTTCCACAATGGTTGAACTGATTTACTCTCTCACCAGCAGTGTGTGAGCCTTTCATTTTCTCAGCAACCTCACCAGCATCTGCTAATTTTGACGTTTTAATATAGCCATTATGACTAGTGTGAGTTAGAATCTGCCTAAATGCCCATCAATGGATAAAGAAAATGTAGCACATATATACCATGGAATACCATGCACCCACAAAAGAAGAATGAGATCAAATCCTTTGCAGGAACATAGATGGCGCTTGAGGCCACTATCCTCGGAAAAACTAATACAGGAATAGAAAATCAAAAACTGCATGATC
Organism: Alouatta palliata; assembly: GCA_004027835.1. Lineage (NCBI taxonomy): Eukaryota > Metazoa > Chordata > Mammalia > Primates > Atelidae > Alouatta > Alouatta palliata. Next base: position 67,378 of record PVKV010003273.1, read on the forward strand.
TCACTTAGAGGTGGGAGCCAAAAAATGAGAACACACGGATGCAAAGAGGGGAACAACAGACACTTGGACTTATCCGAGGGTGGAGGTTGGAAGGAGGAAGAAGAGCAGAAAAAATAACTATTGAGTACTATGCTTAGTACCTGGTTGAATGAATAATCTGTACAACAAACCCCTGTTACATGCGTTTACCTATGAAACCCTCACATGTACCCCGAACCTAAAATAAAAGTTAAAAAAAAGTTATAGGCCAAAAAAAAAATCTCAGGTAGTCCGTAAATACATATACGTACTATGTACCCACAGAAATTAAAAATTAAAATTTTTTTAAAAGACTATAGAGAAAATGAATCCAGATTTGCACTCAGGAGTCAATAAAATCTTAAGATATTTTTCTGAAAAATTTGCTTGCTAAGTCTTTTTCTTATATTGAAACACAAAACACTCACAATACTGATATTAAATTTAGGAAATTTTTATAATGTTAAGCAGGATAACTAATCCGTCCTCTAGACTCTGAAAGAAATGGATGAATGAATTTAACACTGTGATTAATACATATTTTAATGAATGACATTTACTGCTTTACAAATACTGATCAGCTCGACTGTGGAGACCCCAACCCAGGTGGTGCTGAAGGAATTGAGAATCATACACCCAGATAAAACAACAAAGTGGGACTATCCAGGGTGCTGACAGCATTCTAGGCTGAGGGCCTCGAGCAGACTGACTCACGAATTTATTCTCTCTGAACTGGTGATGGTTGTTAACAAAGAGATGTTTGGTATTTTCTCATAACACAAAAATATAACAAGTAGACAGCTGGTGCCTGCTCACCATTGATCACAGACAAACTAAAAAGTGTTCTCCACAGGAGAGCTGTGGGGGCAGTGTCAGATGTCCGGCTCTTAAAGAATTGTTTTAACCAGTGTATGATATTTATGTATTGTCCTGCCACTTCAGACCTCCCCAAGTAGCTTTCTGCTTGGCAGGGGATGAGGGGTGTGGGGCAGCTAGGTTTTCCTTGCCATCATTCTTCCTAGCAAACGATGTATCTGTCATACACTCAGCATTTCTCAGCAATCATACATTCAGTATTTCCCAACATACGAGCATTGCTCCTCAGCAGTAGAGTGCATTACAACAGTGTGTTTTAATTTGTCAGCTGTTCTTACAATAATTTCTGTTGAATATGTTATGGATGTAATAGACTTATAAAGATCAATATTTTTTAAAAAAATGGCTTAAATCTAAAAATGTGAAGAAATAGTGTAAAATTTCAATGATGCACACAATTTAAGAAAAATGTTTCAAATTTGACTCTGCAATGATAGATAATAATGCTGAGACAATTGAAAATGTGGCAAAAAAGTAGCATCACGTTGAATACTATATGAAGCATATTTCAGATAGATTAAATATTTAAGTAGTCAAGTGTAAAATAAGCAAGATAACTCTTTCCGAAAAATACATGAAATAATAACATATTTTTAACTAACTGGAAACTCTGAAATTACTTGCTAATAATCATTTAAAAAACTATGTTTTATTGCAGTTTTAAATTTACAGAAAAATGCAAAGAAAGTACAGAAAGTTCTGATACACTTTGCATCCAGCTTCTCTATTATTAACATCTTACAAAAATCTGGTTCGTTTATTGCAACTAATGAACCAATATGGATACTTTATTACTAAAGTGCATACATTTTAGATGTATTAGTCTTTACCTGATTGAAATGTTATTTTCCAGGATTTTTTCTAGATTTGCAGACATTGAGCTGTTCTATCTCCTTAGTCTTCTCTGATGATAACAGTTTCTCTGACTTTTCTTGTTTGTTTATTACCTTGGCAATTTTGTAGAATACTAGTCATGTATTTTGTAGGATGTCGCTCTATTTGGATTTGTTTATTTTTCTAATCATTAGACTGGGGGCATGTGCTTTGGGGAAGAAAAACGTAGGGTAAAAGTGTCGTCATCATCACAGTTTATCAAAGATACATGCCATGGACACTATCTATTATTGCAGTTAATTACAACTGGCTAAGGTAGAGTTTGTCAGGATTAAGTTATCTCTGCCCCGGGTTTTTTCATGCTGTACTCTTTGGAATGCACTTGCTCTGCACAGCTCACTCTGAAGAAGCAGGAAATTATGCGAGCATAGAGTATCTAAATTAATTATTTAAAATTCTTCTACATAGGATATCTGTCCTTACTCTCCCATTCACGTATCTATTCATTCATATATTTGTATCATTGTGGATTCATAAATATTTATTTTATATTTTAGGTTATAATCTAATACTATGTCAATATGACTCTTTTTAAAAATTTTGTTGCTGAAGTTGTTTTAGCGTTGGCCATTGGAGGTATTAGAATTGTCATCCATGTCCCTTTGAAATACTTCTATCATATTAGTGTGTGTGTTTGGTTGGTGTGTGTGTGTGTGTGTGTGTGTGCACTTCTTTTCTTTTTAGCACCGGATACCTCAGGCTCATCTTGTATTCTTTCTGCAATAGTCCTAAAAAGCTGCAAATGATCCAAGGAGCTTCACATACTTGTTTCCACGTGGGTGGTTGTTGCTTCTAAGCCTTCAACAGAGATAACAAGTTTTATGTGTGTATACTAACTGATGTATATATGCCCGTATATATCAATATTTCTGTATGTAACCATTTCTATCTGAATTAACCTAAACATGAGTTCCTATTGATTTCTCAGACCCTAACCAATTACCATGTGGGTAATTCTTTCTTTCCTAGCTCAGCTGTGCACTTCACCATAATATTAAGAAACCAAGACTCTACCATCTGCCATCAATTTACTTAATTGTAGATTCCAAGTTACATGTATAGTAATATCAGAATTATTAACCCATACCCTTGTGTGCAAAACCTTCATCAATGAGAGCGTTAGGTTCATACATAGTGTGTTTGCCTTTCAGTTTACGGAGTCCACTTACTTAAAAAATTATTTAAATTATCTTTTTCTTTCACCCTCTCAGTAAGGTTACTTCATACATTTGTAAAATGGTTGAATTGTATTTTTAAAATATAAATAAAAATAAAGTTATTTTATGGTAAAAGGTAAAATAGGCAAATGCAGTTTAAAAATATTAGATATGAAAAAATTGGAATTGTACACTAAATATGCCATGAGCTCTTAAAATTGACAAGAAATATACAAACACTCCAATAAAAATATTTGTAAGTGGAATGAATAGAAAATTTGCAGAATAAATGCTAATAGCTAACAAAAATACGAAAAGATGTTCAAATTCCTAAGTAACTAGGGAATTTCAGAAGAAAAAGTAACAGTAAGTTATTACTGATGAAGATGCACACACACACAAAATAATTAAGGCCACTTTTATGTGATGGGAGGGAAAGGGTATTCATATAGATAACTTATGGAAATCAATCTGGCCACCAATTAAAACAAAAAAGTAGTTATACCCTGCCACTAAAAAACTTCTCTTGAAAATTCATTTAAAAAAACTATTATTTTTTAGGGACACATATGCAAGAATATGCATCTCATTACTCTTCATACTGGAAAGAAAATAAAGCATCTAAATATCCATCAATTAGGAAATGACAATAAATTATGCTATATACGTAAAATTTAAGAACATCATACACTTAAAATTGAATTCTATGCCACTGATTTGGAAGAATATTAAAAAACATGAGGGAAATAAAAGCAAGAGAAAAACAAGATCCATTATGGTTCTTACAATGGTATTTCTTTAAAGCAAAATACAATTTATATGTCTGTGAGCATTTCATAAAAATGAAATAAATCCTATAAATTATTTTGTATTAAATGTACTTGTAGTATTGAAGTAGGGGGTGATGAAGAACATGGATCATTTCAGTGATGGTAGAAATTTATGATGAATAAACAAGTAAAACTTTAAAAATTGCAAAAAAACAATTAGAAGGGATCAAATTTATGCAAATATATCAAATGTGAATAGTACACATATAAAAAATTAGATAAAATAGCATAGAATAAATTACATTAGAGGCTCCTAATACTGTATTTAATTTAGATATTTTTGTAATTTTTTGTTACATAGTTTATCATTTGAAATAGAGATTTTATTTGTATGGATGTGTGTTTTTATTTATTTTCAGTCTATATTATTTTGTCTATATAGAGTAACATTATTTCTCTGTATTATTTTGATACAGTAAAAACATCTATACAAAATATTTTAGTAAACACTAAAAGAAATTTTGCAAATTACACGTGTATAATAAGTAGAAAAAAATCAATTTAATTTGAATTATCAAAGAAAATCATACCTGAACTAAAGAGCCACTGGGAAGTAATTCGTCATTAATTTTCATGTGACTTTTCTCAAAATATTGGTTGGCTTAGAGCAATTAACTTAATAGATGACTTCATTTTAAAACACCACTTTAGACTGAATTGAAAAATATAATACTATTATGATCTATAAATCCTAACCAGAAAAGTTCAAAAAAAGTGATAAAGTCATTTTGATTATAGTAATATTTACAGCTGCCTTTCTATTATAGCTAGAAATGTTTACAGGTACTGTAAAATAATCTATATATCCTCATACTGTAACACATTATTTTTCTTTTTTATGAAATAGTTTATAATTAGAAATTCAATGAGTATTCATCCCTTAAATTGTTATTAGCCTTTCTAGACTCTGGAATTTATTTCATTCCAATAGTTATTCAAAATCAGTGCATTTCTTTTTCTAATAAAAATGGCTTATCTCAAGTAAATAGTATGTTATATCTAGAACATCAAATATGTTGCAACAGAGAATCTCAGAAAATTAAAATAGGTTTGGTCAAACACATGAAATTGATTTTATTGGCCCTATGAGTGAAAAGAAACTAGAAAAGTTTGTCTTGGTAATCAAGGTAACAAAAAATGAATGTGATTTTTCATCAGATATTGATTATATGGCATTGAGAAATCTCCGTCATTCGTTTGGTGTATTAACATTTTCCCAAATGTACAGGACAATATTATTGAAAAACATTAGTGCTGTGCATGTTTATGTAGTAGTGAATTTTCCAGTATTTCAAAATTAGAGACAACACCTGGACAAGAAAAAAATTAGAACGCTATTGTTTTAGGAGAAGTGTTTAATGCCTTCAATATCCAGGCAGGTAATATGATGCTACATCTGAGTTGGGGCAGGGCACAAATCAGAGTGCATATAACCTGTCTCAGAACACTACAATTAAATGCAAATTTCTAAAAAGAAAATATTTAACCAAACAAAATAAGTCCCCAGGATGAAATTACTTCGTAGTTGTAACACTGTAAACCTCTGCCTCATAACAAAAGACGCTAATGGTTGAATGACGTTGAGAACCAAAATCATTCTAAGGTTCTTTACATACACTCTTTTGAAAATTTTGGAGAAGTCAAAGCTTATTAGTAATAAGCTTTTTTTTTTTTTTTTTTTTTTTTTCCCCACAGTGATATCACCCAATATGTCACACTGACCTAATCAGACATCATGTATTAGGTCTACTCAGTAGAAATAATCAGGAGTTGTTTGGTATGTTCCGATAAAAAAAGTATTCTACTTCTGGCTGAGATGAAATGACAGAAAAAGATATACACTCTCCCAACCTTAAAGAATAAAATATAGGGAATCAAAGAATTTCGATAACACTAAAGATAGGAACCAAATCAGTTAATCCTTACAACTGCCCTAATTTTTTGCCAAGAGTAATTTTCAAGGATGCAGTGAAAAATGAGAAAGTCAAGCCAAGCCTGGTGCACTCTCAATTTGGGAGATTTAGGACACCAAAGAGCCTGTAGTTCACGGAGGCAATACTGGCATAACACAGATGAGAACTCAGATCAGCAGAGAGTGCACCTCAGCTACTGAAGTGAGTAATGATTGGTGTGTGTATGAGAAAAGAACCATCAACATATTTGAGGTTACAGTGCCTGGAAAAGTACCTGTTCATTAAATTCTCTAAAAAATGTATAATTTACAAAATGTTGGTTACAGAACACCCAAGGGTCAGGCCTCAGAAATGGGAAATCCTTAGACTGAGAATTGATTCAGTTCAGCCTAACAAATCTTAAAAGCAAGAATGAAAAGAAACAACCTGTTTTAAAACAGTGTAATTATGTCCCAAAGTTAGCTCAAAATATGTATGGAAATACATTTTAAAAATCCCCAGAAAAGGTAAAACAAATATTTGGCAACCAACTAATAATTAGCAGGCATAACTTTCCCAAAACAAAAGAAATAAAAATACAACTTCCACGTGATCCAGCAATCCCACTACGGGGTCTGTATCCAAAAGAAAGGAACTCTCTATGTGAAAAGACATCTGCACATCCAATGTTTATCACAGTACTATTCATAATAGCCAAGATATGCAATTAGCTTCAGCTATCCATCAATGGATGAATTGAAAATGTGGTGTATACACACGAATTGAAAGAAAATGTGGTATATATACACAATGGGATATTATTCCACCATAAAAAAATGAAATACTGTCATTTTCAGCAACATGGATGAGTCTGGAGGATATTAAGTGAAATAAACCAGACACGACAGACAAATATCATGTTTTTCATTCACAGATGGGAGCTAAAAAACAGATCTCATGTAAGTAAGGGTAGAACAGTGGTTACCAGAGGCTTCAAGTTTATGGGAAAGAGCAATGAGGAGAGGATGATTAAAGGATACAAAAATACAGTCAGAAGGACTAAGTTCTAGTATGTCATAGCACAATGGGGTACGTGTGGTTATCAATAATTTATTATTTATTTCAAAATAGCTACAAGTTAAGATTTGAATGTTCTAAACACACAGTAATAATAAATGTTTGAGTCAATGGATATTCCAGTTACTCCGATTTGATCATTACTGGTTGTGTGCATGTATCAAAATATCACCTGCAACCCACAAATACATATAATTATTATGTATCAACAAATAAAATGACCAGGCATGAGAAAAGCTGTAAAATTTGGTTCATAATGAAGATAAAAAGAACAATCAAATATAAATGATGTTGAACTAACACATACTTTGGAATCAGCAGGAAGTAGAAATTAAGTATTTCATGTTAAAAAAGTTAAGTAGATATGAAAAATATTTTAAATGCAAATAGAATTGAGATGAGAAATAAAATTTATGAGATAAAAATTACAATCAAAACTATTTAAAATTAAACATAGAAAGGAAAATGGAGGAATCTGAGTCGAAGCTAAAATCTTGTGTGTGATCTTTGATGCCCTGACAAAGGTCATTATAAAAGCTTTCCAGGCAGGTCTTAATGAAGAAGGATGCCCTCCAATTGATGTGCACAGTCCGTGCAATGCAGACTCTCTCTGAAGGAAGTTACTGTCAAAGTTTAAGCCCACAACCTCCACCCCACTCAGACCCAGGCTGAAGCTGGCCACAATTTTTCTCTTTAAGTAGATCTACATTTCTAGCTCAAATGCCTCCGTGGAGGCCTCCTTATTAGGAGAATCTCAGACAAGGCCAATCCCAGGTATTTCCTTGTGGGGAGATATTTAACTACTAACAACATGAATTATTATTAAACAAAGAAAATTATATTTTTTTTGAATCTGTCTTGGTAAAGTTATATTTATCTAGAATTTTAATTCATTTGTTTTCCAACATACTGTATAAAGTTCATTAATCATGTTCATTAATTTTATTTATAAGATATGTATTTATTTATAAGACATACGACATTGCAAGTCCTTTCTTTCATGCCTGTATCTTTATCTGTGCCTTCCCAATTAAATTAAACAGTAAATTTTTTGTGTGGTCACTGCATTGTTTTTTCAGCTGCCACTCTGTTAGTTTAACCTCTCTTTGTTCCCCGACCTTGCTATTCTCTGGATATTTGGGTTCTTATACTTCAACCAACTTTCCATATTGATTTCAGATTGTCTTAAAGTGCATTTTTCATCACTTAACTTTTCAGCTCAAACACTTTTAGCCATTCATTTTTTTAAAAAAAGAAAAATTTTACTCTATCAAAATCTAACTTCTGTAATATAGCCTCAAAAGTTTCATTCATTTAATAGTAATTAATATGTGCTTATTATATATCAAGTATGACGTTTTGCTGGTCAGCAAATAACATAACAATTCATTCATGTCGTTTCATTACACTGACAAAGTTAAATGTCAACTAAATAACTAAAAACACATGAAATTTCAGAGGTTACATGGGTACCAAGGAGAAGAACCAATTCTATGACAATGTGAAATAGAAATATTTAGCTAGCAACATCAGCAGTTCTTCCTTAAAGAAGTCATGCTTCTATTGATAGCTGAAGAATAAATAACATTTGACTAGTAATTAACAACTGCTAATAACACTAAAGAGCCTGTACGAAGATCCTGTAGTGAAATAGGTGAGGAATAGTGTTGAAAAGGGAAAGAATGTTAGCATGGCTGGAGTGGAGCATGCAATGTGGCAGATAGTTTGGGGGTCAGGCAGGAGTCAGATTCTGGAGGGCATTCATGGACATATTTAGAAGATTGCTCTTCAATGATTCACAATTGTAAGACAATCAATGATAATATGTGTTTTCTAAAAAGTACTTTATTAGCAGAGAAGTAAGGTTCAGAAGAGGCCAGAGAGCCACAGTCAAATAGCTGGGGAAGAATTCAAGGTAAGAAATGATTGTGGCTTAGACTAAAGTTGTAATGATACGAAGATTACTGGAATCAGACAAATTATATTTTAGAGATGGAAATAACAGTACATGCTAGGGCCTGGTTTTTATGCAGTTGAGGTAGTGACTTTTTAGTTGTATCTCTCTAATATATTTCAAGTTTATTCAATATTCTGTATGCTATCTATATTATCTGAATAGATTTAACATAATCTATAAAATACAGTTCAGTAAAATGTTTTATTATATTTCAGTCATACCAACTGGTTAACTGACTCTAAATCTAATCACCTACAAAATGTGTTGTCCCTTCTGTTAATACATCTCTGTTTAATGTCATTCTATACTTAAAAAATGACATAAGTTCCTGAATATTTTATGCAAGCTTTTTTTCATAATTCACCATGTCCACAATCTAACTTCTCTAAATAGAGACTAATTGCCATATTTGGTTTACACATTTTTTCTTTGCTTTTGGATATTTCTGGAAAGTCTTTTTTCTTTTCAAGCAAGCACATTCTCATTATAACATTCACCTAACAGTTATCACCTCTTTAGACATTCCTTACTTGAATTTACCAAAGAACTCTAAGCACTCTTTCTTTTGCACTAATTTCATATCTTGTAAATTCTTATATTATACCTGGAAGGTTTAAACACTGTTTTTATTTTTTTTTAAGTCTATTCTCCAACAAACAAATAAAAACGCTCTTTTTGTACATTATTGGTGTATTCCTAGATGCTCATTAAATGTTTATTTCTTGTAAAACCTGAAGTACATGCTATGTGTTTACAAAAAGTATCTAAAGATTTCACTCTTTTGGCTGGACACAGTGGCTCATGCCTGTAATCTCAGCATTTTGGGAGGTCGAGGCAGGGGGATCACGAGATCAGGAGTTTGAGACCATCCTGGACAACATGGTGAAACCCCATCTCTACTAAAATACAAAAAAAAAAAAAAAAAAAAAAAAAAAAAAAAAAAAAAAAAAAAAAAAAAAACTATAGCTGGGCATGGTGTTGCAGGCCTGTAGTCTCAGCTACTTGGGGGGCTGAGGCAGGAGAATGGCTTGAAGCCAGGAAAGGTTGCATTGAGCCCAGATTGCACCACTGCACTTCAGCCTGGCAACAGAGTGAGACTCTGTCTCAAAAAAAAAAAAAAAATTTCACTCTTTTATAAGGCGACATTTTAAAAGGCAAGCCTGAATCGAAGTTGCAGTATTCACTTTCATATTTTGTTGATGAGTTCCGTTTTTCCTTTGAAGGTTTTATATACAAACAAGAAGATATATATTCATTTAATTTATCTTAGAGTCTTATTATAATCCAGTGAGGTTAAATTCTCCCATGTGATGTAGTAGACACTGTGGAAAATTTTCTAGAAATTCCAAGCATAAAATAATTAAAATTGCAAAAGTGTAGTTGAAGGCATTGAATTTCTTTCATATATTGACTTCACATATATAGAAAATCAAAGTTTAATTGCTGTTCATGATGGATAACTCTGCTTCTATTAACTTTGAGGAAGGTAAAATAGGCTTTTAGTAAGCAATAGAAATCCATCCAAACACATATAATAGCATTTTCTTGGCTTGTTCGTCAGATTAGCACTCATAGGAAATGCAGTACTGATTCCATATATATTTTATATAATCCAAATGGATGTTTTAAAATTTATATTAATATCAATTAGATAATTTTGAATACCATGGATGGAATCAAAGTCATTCTTCAATGTTCTTCTTACGGATCAAATAATACTTCAGAAAAACATATCATTCTGCATGTTTTCAAATCTATCCTATTCAAAAAAGTATCTTTGATTGCTGGTATGGTGACATGTGGTGTAGAGGTACAAAGGATGGAATTTGGCTTAACTCTGGTTCCTACTCACCTAAGTGTTGATATAAGGGAAAACATGCCAAAGAAATCTTTCCAACAATTTTCAGCCCCAAGACACCTACTCTGGGTCTTTCCACAGACATAGAAAAATCAATGCTCTAAAATCGACACTTCTGTTTATATTGTCCCATAACCTCTAGAATTGATTTAGAAGTATCTCTACCATGTAGACTTATAGACTCCAACTCAAATCATTTTAAAGGGGCAGGGAATCAGATGCCAAGCACTGTGGTTTTGCTGGTTCCGTTGACTTTCATTTTACTTTTGACCTATCATATAATTGGAATGTATAACTTACTTTTTCAATGACAACCATTTCCACATGTTTATTTTATCTTGAAATTATAGATTGTATAGAGTAAAAGAAACATTGAATCATTGGTTAGAGTCACACTTCCCTTTCTCCTTTGTGAATTGCTTCTGCAGCACTATTAAATGATTTGAACATAAAGTCACATTTCAGATTCTATCCTAGTAACTCATTACAATGTTTCAAACTCTCTCAAAATATGGGAAACTGAAATAATAATTATTTTAAAGTTGCAAAATAGCCACTGTAAGTAGTAATTATGGCTACAGTTGAGAATGGACATTTATGTTTATTAATAATTATTTATCTTAAGGACTTCATTTTGTTTTGGGCTACAGTTTTTCAAATTTCGCTTATGTTCATAACTACAAACGTAAAGCTGTTTGATTAAGTTAAATAAACCGACTTCCTAAAAATTAAACAATAAATATATTTTTAAAAAACTCATATTTTTATGTGTTCTTATTTTTGTGTCCTGACTCCCTTTTCTGTATACACAGTGCATATGGAATTATAAGAGAAGAATAATATCTAGTTATTTGCTAAAATGTATATGTGATAATTCTTTTTCTCTCTTTCTTTCTTCCTCCCTCCCTCCTTCCTTCTTCTCTTCCTTTTTGTCCTCCCTTCCTTCCCTTACTCCTCCCTCCCTTCTTTTTTTCTTTCTTTCTTTCTTTCCTTTCCTTTTTCTTTCTCTTTCCTTTCTTTCCTTCTTCTTTTTCTTTCTGTCTCTTTCCTTCTTTCTTTTCTTTGTTTCTCTCTCTTTCTTTCTTTCTTTCTTTTTCTTTCTTTTTCTCAGGCTGGAATGCGATAGTGTGATCATAGTTTATGTAGCCTCAACCTCCTGGTCTCAAGCAATCCTCCTGCCTCAGCCTGTGATTAGCTGAGACTACAGATGTGCACCATCATACCATGTGACAATACTGACAAAACTTTTCATAGAGAAAGACACTTTAAAATATGCCCAGTTCATAATTAAACTTGCTATTCAAAATAAGTTTTTGCTATTTTTTTGCAGAGGTTAAAAACAAAACACTTCATCTTTCAATATATTATACCCTAAAATGTGTTTCGGTTTATGACAGAGATTTGATTCTCATTAGTAAAAAAAAACAAACAGAACAACAACAACAAAAAAAAAACCATGCTATCTTTAAAGAAAAATTAAACGTAAAGAAAACATTTTTACATACAAACAAAAAGGACTCCAGTATGTGGACCTAAAATTAGAGATAATTTTATTTAATAACATTAACATTAGGCTACATAGAAAACTTACTCATCATTCTCTTGACATTATAATAATGGTTTATCATGTTTAAATGTGTGAGCAGGTCTACTTAGACATGGTCATGAACACTGTTTACGATGCGAATAACTGGTACTTTGAAGTTCTTGGGTTGTGATGGAACTATGTACTCTTTCCTCATTTGGTACAATGAAGTAATCATCCCAGAACAATAAATTATGTAATTACTCTCATGAAGCCCACCGTTTTATGTAAATGCTAGTGATTTATTTCTTTGGAAATTTGAAAAGTTTTATTTACATTTTTACTCTGAAATAGTAGTTCTGAAATAAGTTAATATATTATAATATACTAAAATATATATCTAGCTTAATAAATTATTATAAATATAGTAGATATGCTGTTATTGTGTATCTTCAATCAATAAAGAGATGTACTTTAGTTATTATACTTAATATATGCTTCACTTTGTATTTCAGAGAACAATTACATATCATTTAAGGGTTCTTGGCTGAGTGTTAACACCAATCACAGAATGAATATGGATGAATATTTTGGGCAAATATATTCAAATAAAAAATAAATGAAACAACATACTGATATTAGTTTCATGGAATATTTTCTTCTTCTTTTTTTGGTTTTAGTAAATTCTTACTTGTCAAGAAAATAACACAGATAGGTAGAGGTAATAGGTTTCATGCAGTGCCTCTTAGCGGGGAAGCATGGGAGGAAAAAAGATGTCTTTGCCTCTTTATTATTATTATTTTAATTCCATAGGTTTTGTTTACATGAATAAGTTTGTACTGGTGATTTCTGAGATTTTGATGCACCCATCATTCGAGCACTGTACATTGTACCCAGTGTGTGTTCATCCCTCACCCCATTCCCACCCTTTCCCCGGAGTCCCCAAAGTCCATTGTATCATTCTTATGACATGTCAGATTTTTAAACTTTCTCTGAGTTTAGGTCAATAAATTAATAATGTAGAAGTTCATGGAATGTACATTAAAACATAGATAAATACTCAAAATATGTGCTGATCTACTAACAATCAAAGGCAATATAATGAACACCAGACTAGAAAAACTATTGATGAAATGGGGCAGATAATATAAATACAGATAAATAGCAAAGTACTTTTAATTCCATTATGAATTCTGGTTAATTGTCTTCATTTCTCCCATTAGTGACAACTAGACAAGCTGGACATTTTTAAAAATGCGATCAGAGAGGTAACATAGAGAAGAATTATTAGACCAAATTCTACAGGATGTCCAGATAGAGAAGCGTCCAATATCAGGTGCTGCTTTCTCCATGGTGGCCATCGCTTTTATTAGAAAAAAGGCTGAAAGACTCAGAAAGGGTTTTGACGTCTTCCTATGTATAGAGAGAAAGAGGCTGGAGACCAGAACCTGTCAAGGTCTGGGGCTCTAATTGTACCTCTGTGCAGATAACACCTTGGACAGCTTGAACACAATGGCTTGATACTTTCAGTGTGTTCTGAAGAAATAAGTTCTAACCTACAGCTCTATCACCAGTGAGAAATGCCTTTGTATTTCATAAATTAAGTTTAAACAAGGAAATATTTCACATACACATATACACATTAAGACGGACTGTAAAGATTCAAGAAGACATGATTAATACATAAGGTAAGAGGACTAATACTGATAGCATTGATCAGTAAAAGTGCTAAAAATAATATACGCCTACACACTCTGAAAACACACAATAACACTAGCACATAATTCAGGAGGAAGTGAATTGTTCTAAAATATTTTTCACAGTTGCCAAGAAGATAACAGTACCAATCTATAGTAGACTTAGAAAAGTCAAGTATATGTGCTTTAATCTCTAAAAAACTGCCAATGAGGTAGTAAAATATTGTAAAGTGTTTAAGATAATGAAGGGGGAGGTAGAATAATTAAAATAGTCATTCTAAAAGACAGTAAGAAAAGACATCAAAAAGATGATTAAACAGATAGAAAAAACTTAAAGAACTTAACGCTATTTTTTTTTTTTTTTTTGAGATGGAGTCTCACTCTGTCACCCAGGCTAGAGTGCAGTGGTGCGATCTCGGCTCACTGCAACCTCCGCCTCCTGGGTTCAAGCAATTCTCCTGCCTTATCCTCCCAAGTAGCAGGGACTCCAGCCATGCACCCCCAGACAAGCTAAGTTTTGTATTTTTAATAGAGAAGGGCTTTCACTATGCCGGACACACCGGTCTTGAACTCCTGACCTCGTGATCCACCTGCCTCAGCTTCTGGAACTGCTGGGATTACCTCAACCGGCCAAGAACTTAACTCATTTTAAAGCCAGATGTTAACACTTACGTTAAATGCAAATAGACAAAATTTCCTAGTTAAAAAACACATTTTCAAGCTAATTAAAAACACACACACATAGAAGGCAGTGAGATGATATATTTAAAGTATTGAAAGAAAATAAAAATGCCACCCAAACCTACCACTTCTAGCAAAACTCTCCTACAAAAATGAGGGAGAAATTAAGACATTCTCAGATAAACAGAAGCTGAGGGCATTCATTACTACAAGACCTGCCCTACCAAAAAATAAAAAATAAAAAAATTAACTGGATCATTTAATTTGAAATGAAAAGATGCTAGAGAGCAATACAGAAGTTTAAAAAAACACAAAGTTCTCCAATAAAGGTAACTGCATGGACAAACACGAAACTTGTATTATTGCAATTTTGGTTTATAATTCAATTTTCAATTATTTTATAAAATTTAAAATACAAAAGCATAGAAATAACTATAAATCCATATCAATTGATACACAAAATATAAAGATATAATTTGTGACATTAATAACATAAAGTAGAAGACAGCAGAGTTATAAAGAAGTAGACGTTTTTCTAGCTAGGCATGGTGGTACACGCCTCTAGTCCCAGCTACTCGGTAGGCTGAGGAGGGATGATCACCTGAGCCTAGGAAGTCCAGGCTGCAGAGAACCATGATTGTACCAGTGCACTGAAGCTCAGGTGACAGCGTGAGACCCTGTCTCAAAAAAATTAATAAATAAAACTTTTTATGTTTAGAAATTGTTATTCATTTGAAATAGATTTTTATAATTTTGGAATGTTTAATGTAACCCCTGTGACAGTTTGACGATTACAAATTGAATACTTTAGGCAAGTTTGACATTTGAACTTCAGCTAATAATATAATAGTTAAGTTAGTTATTAAGTAATTTAAATAAATTTTGGAGATATTTTCTGAGACTCTTAAAGTGACAAATTTTGCATTAATTTTTTTTGTTCATTATTATATTGATTATATTGCTTTATATTCCAATAAGCCAACTTTTGTTTATATTAATCCAGTCGGTATAATAGAAAAATTATTCATTCAGTAATTTATTTTCATTCAATATTACTTTGTATATTTTGAGCATAAAATATATTTTTGACATATATCATTGGTATAAAAATAATTAAATGTTTTGATATGAACTTGTCTATTTATTTGCAGTATACTATGGTTATATATCTATGTCTATATGCACTTCTTGACACAGGATTGCCTACATACTATGTAATTTTCTTGCTTTTGCAAGGTATCATTTTATTCAGTGTTTCAAAAATTGAGTAGAAACTACAGTAATTATATTTTGGTCTCATTTTGATAGGCTTATGTTTTATTATAAAATAGCTTAAAAATAAATACATCTTGGCAATGTATTTTTTATACATCATGTTATAAGTTTTCAAAAATAGTTATGAGTGTATTTTCACAGAAGCTTCTTTTATGAAATATGGAATATGATTCACCTGTTAATATTAACTATATTGTAACAAGGCTAACAACCTTATTATAAAGAATATATTGTTTGTGAGATATTGATTTAATAGCTCATTAAATATACAAATTATTCTGACTACACATATCACTGAAACTTACCTCCTTCTCAGGCCGAATAAATAAAATATTACCCAAAACAACTAAACAGTAAACTTGCATCTTTTAAAAACTTGACACATTGTGTATGAGTCTAGCTTGGACTTAAGAAATATGGAATATTTATTAAGGTATTTATACAATTCTTCTCTATAGCTAAAATTCCCAGGAATTTTTTAAAATATTTTACCCAGCGATAAAAGTCTTGCTTGTTATTACCATTTCTGCAGTTCAAACCTTAAATTTCTGCAATTAAATAAAACAGTTTTATATTTGTTCAAAAGTATTTTACATCCCTCTACAAAAGCTATTCGGTTATCCCATGGTGGAGATGGATTATGGTTTAAGAGCTTATCAAAGTGAATGGGTCATTTTATGGGATAAGTTGTTGTTTTTAAACTTTTAAATATTTAGTTAAATTGTAATACTATATTATTTTGAGTTGAAAGTGAAGAATTATTGATAAATGGAGACAATCCAATCTCAGATCTACCCTTGGCTTGTATCTGTTACATCTATACACTTCTCATCAGAACTTCTGTCAATCTAATTGATGAACAAGAATATTTAATATCACCTAAGAGTCACATTGTGTACTTATTGTAACAATGACTTTAACAACATAATAAAGCTCTTGAAGGTTTTTCCCATCTGTA
The DNA here is from genome assembly GCA_004027835.1 of Alouatta palliata. Classification (NCBI taxonomy): domain Eukaryota; kingdom Metazoa; phylum Chordata; class Mammalia; order Primates; family Atelidae; genus Alouatta; species Alouatta palliata. The sequence continues at coordinate 84,073 of PVKV010003273.1, forward strand.
AAATGGGATAAATTATATCCAATTTTGGTGAGGATTTGAAAACCAGGATAGCTGTGGGTCTCTAAAGTATTAGGTACTGAATATATGAGAGTATTTTCTTTTTTCACTATTGTAAAAGTCAGTCATTATACATGTTTGTTTTCTAATATCACTGATACATCCCATAAGTAGAAAGGCAGCATTTTTTTTCTTCTTCTGATACATTTTTCTGCTTCAACTACAGAAGTGGTCCCAGTCACCATCTACCTCAAATTCATGTATCTTGTTTTTACCTTTGTAACAAGTACATGTATCTAAATATTAGTTAATAACATTAGAAACTGTCTATGTTTTGTATAAACAGGTTTTTAAATAGTATAGAATCTGCAGCTCCAATTAATACGTTAAAAAATGAAGAAAATTATTTAAAATAATCAAATAATAGTATCTAAATGATACAGAGTCAGATCTGGAACAGCCTCAAGAGACTACATTTGCTGAAATTCATTAATCGATTATTAATTACATGTTTCCTTTTTGGGGACTCGATATCAATGGTGAAGTTTAAAAACTTATCTGGCTATCCAGTTGGTCATATGTGCATGGGCTAAAAGAAACAACTTTAAAGTTCAAAGTACATGGGTTGAAATTCCATCCCAATCTCTTTGTCCTGTATGACATTGGGAAAGCACTAAATTTCAGTTTTCCTATCTATAAAATGGTCTAGCAAAAACATATATTTCAATGGGTTATTCTGAGGAACAGTTAACAGGATAGTGGTATACGCAAAGAAAATATAAGTTTTAACTATTTGTAGTCTATGAAAGCCTTTTACTGAATCATCTGAACTTTAAAAAATTGGTTTTATCTACATTAAATTAAAGTCTAAAAATGTTTTAGTCAAAGTTGGACATGACAGAATTTAGCTGGCATAGTAGATGAGGTAAATAACAACATCTAATAAAAATAAAATCTACCTATAATTAATCACTCCCAGTGCAATAGACCTCTTAGTAAATCCAAGCATTTTTTTTTTCCTTTTGAATTCTTTGTCAGACCAGTACTAAACACCAGTGTATATTCTGGTGCCTGCTTTGATTATTACAATTGTTGCCACTGCTGCATTTCTTTATAGCAAGTTTGAATTAAACAAAAGTGCTTGAACATTGGAAAATTTTAACTTGATGAGAAGATTCATATTTTATTCATCATGTGTTATAGGATTTATATTAGACTGAACAAAATTAATGTAGCTAGTGTTAAAATATTTAGTCTTAAGGTAACATGAAAACTTTTAGTCACAATATTATTCTATGAAATATGCATGACTCTGTTATATTTAAGAAATATATATTGATTTTTTAAGTATATGTTTCCAGTTTTCTTTGACAGTTGTTTTTATTTGTATTTTTTTCCAGATTGCTTAGGACTTAAAACCACCAGAAAATATATATATTTTCTTAAAAATAACTGCAAGAATAATGGACATTGAGATAGTAAGCTTCTTATTCCTCTTTATTTAAATCTATAAAGCAAAGTGGCAAATTAAAACTGAGAAACTATTATATTCAATTCATAACATAATTTGATACAAATGAAAACATTTTTTAGCAGGTAACAAAGTGACTGCAAATAAGTACATTCAGCGCAAGTGAAGCGACCTGACTGTCTTGAGGCAATAATCCAGTAGGCCACTGTTTTGAAAACGGTAAACGGGGCCAGCCCCTGTGGCTCACTCCTGTAATCCCAGCACTTTGGGAGGCAGAGGTGGGCGGACTATCTGGGCTCAGGAGCTTGAGACCAACCTGGGCAACGTGCTGAAAGCCCGTCTCTACTAAAATACAAAAAATTAGCTGGCCGTGGAGGCGCACACCGGAAGTACCAGCTTTGGGAGGCTGAAGGTAGTAGAATTGCTTGAACCTGGGAGGCAGAGGTTGCAGTGAGCCGAGATTGTGTCACTGCACTCCAACAACAGAGCCAGACTTTGTCTAAAAAAAAAAAAAAAACCGGTAAATGGAAGGAACACATATATCGACAACACGTAGATTGACTTACGTTTGGGCTGCAAACTTAATGTTTTAAGCCATGTCCCTCATACATTAACTATTGAGGTATTTTTGTGGGTTTTTCCAAAACTAAATAAATTCACTGAAACTTAATCAGCCTGAATGGCCACAATGTTTTAAATAGAGCATTATAAATCTTGAGACATCGTATTTGATACTTTTTTTTTTTTTGGCTAGGGGCCCAAATTTTGCTATATTCAGGGTAGTATTACGGTAGTTTTATTGTGGGTTTACATTCCTAATTATTGTGTGTTAACATGAAGCATATTATTATACTCATGGTTTTCACTATCCTCCTCCTTTTTAGCTATTTTCTCTCTGAATGGCATTATAAAGCAAAAATTAAACAATTGAGCATATAATAATTAATACATCCGTTACACATAACTCCATTATCATGTAAACCATCTCTTGATTTTATGTTGGAGAAATAAAGTCATATAGATGCCTAAGAAGGTCAAATGACTATGAATCAATCTAGTTGCTTTTGTGATTTTGATATAGAACACAGAAATACTCTCAAAGAAAGTATCCCTTATTTTAATGTTTAAATACAAAACAGCTGAAAATAACTGTCTCCATGAGTGATATCATACTGTGAAAAGGATAATCAGATTCAGAGAAGTACTTTCATATTTACTTTTTAATGTTTTTACTTTTGTGTATTATCATATAAGCATACACACATACAGATACCTATATAGCAATTCTGGTAAAATTAGTGAATTTAAAATATGTGAGGATTTGATTTTATTATTTTAAAATTGTGTGTTCATTGTTCAAAAATATAACAGTGATTATAATTGTGGTCAAATTAATTTTTGGTTTTAATGAGTACTATATAATTTAGCATGGTACGTGTAAGAATGTCGGCAGACTTTGTACTAATATGATGAACATTTTGTAGTAGAAAGAAGATACATAGCTATAAGAATTGTAGAATGCCTTCTATATTGTCTTTTTTTGTTTGGTAAATGAATATAATCTATATTGCCGTTATCTCTGTCTCTGTCTCCAAAAAAAAATCAAATAAACCAAAGATCCACAGGTATTTGATCTTATCCAAAAACTGAAACTCAATCAATGAGGTGATAAAACTAAAATTCAAAGAAATATAGACAACTAAAATGGAGTGTATACTGATGTGAGATAACGCTGGCAACACCATCAATATTCATACCATAAAATAAATACATGATTATTAAATAAATTATAATATACTTTTACCATATTCATTAAAAATGTTGATTGGCTGTTTGGATACATGTTGATTATAAAAGGAAGACTCTGTCCAAATTATCAAAGAATGATTTAAAATATACAGAGAATCTGACCAATTTATAGACTTACATGACTAGTTGCATATTTAATATCTTTTTTGAAACATTCGGTACATAGCACAGGTTTGAGAGGACCCAGGTTATGACTATTGACTCTAAAGCAATAGGGAACAGTTTGCCAGAGATAATTGTTCAGGAATTGGTCTGCCCAAAAATTGAGACTTGATTTCTCTCATTTCTTCTTCCTCATTTCTTTATTGCTTTAATCTTTGTGATTTCTAATCATTTTTCTAAAATTTAAAGAGACAATACATTTATGTATAATTAGAAGATAACATTCTTGCTTTTCAAAGATATCTGAGTCATGTATTTTATTACATGTATTCAGAATATTCCTCTTATGGAAATTATATAATAAAATGGATGGAAACTTGATGTAGTACAGGATTCTAGAAAATGAAATGAATTATTTCATTTAATTTAAATGTCCATTTGAACATTTTCAGAAACTGACAATTACTTAGATGCATCCTCAATGTAATTTTCACCATCTTTTCATAAATTCCGCCAGTTCTAAGCCTTACCTGCATGTAGCAGATAGTAGATAATGACTGTTTCCTGCAGCCTCTTGTTCTGAATTATCTTTTTCATTCCCTTTTCTTATGACTTAATTAGATCTCATTGACTCCATCATCACTGTTAATTTCATATTTCCACAAGTCAACTTTTTAGTTCTTCCTTTTGTCACAACACTTGGATATTCAGCTTAACAAGTTAAATATCAAAACCATTTACATATTTTAAAAATTACATTGCAATGACCCTATTATTATCTCAAGGATCCAAGCAGAGTTCATGGGGAGAAATTATTTCTAGATCCCTATTTTAGTATCATTTTTTCTACAGATTTTACTCTTATAATTTCCCTCAGATCATGTTTTCTGGCTCCCATTTCTCCATTCTATGGGTTCTTGTTTCAAATTATTTGTATAAATGTATTCGTGTTTGTATAAATTTGTTTATCTTTCAAGACACAATAGGAGTTCTCTCTTTCCGCAAGCCATGTTGGAATCCTAAATTAATTTGTATTACCACATTTGTACTTCACTAGTTCTTTTTGCATGTCTTTATCACAGCAATCGCCATGTTACATTGACATATGGTTTTCAAATATGTCATCACCAATTTATGAGTTGTTTAGCAGCCAACACGCAATCTGGAGTTCAATATAAATGGATGAACTAAACTTAATTAGACAACAAATGTACTGTGGCTCTATGGAGCCTGTCATTATTCTATTCAAGAAATGAATCACTTTAAACTATTCGCTTTGCACCTGTCCCAAGCCCTCCAAATCTTCTTTATTTTTAAGAGACAATATTGATGTTAACTATAATTTTAATTAATCACTACTCATTTAGGAAAATTATACTACCAATTGCTCTGACAATAAAGTCATCACACAGCATAGCATCCTTTAAGAAAGCTTAATTTCATCCCTATATATATACATATATATGTATATATGTATATACATAGTCAGCTCTGAGAATCTTGTAGTTCCATACCTAGGCAAAAGACTGCATATCCCAAACTTTCTCACTCACTTTTCACATCATACAATATTTAGTCTATTCTTTAAGATGTTATTCATGAGTCACCTTTAATGAGAGGTCTCTGATATTTGTATTCTATATATTCTGAACATATAAAAACAAAAATATGCAAGTTAGAATTAAATGATTGAATAGACATGTTTCTGAGGACTCACCATGGGAAATAATGTTCCCTCTAACAGATAATTTTTACTTATAAAAATGATTAATCATGTAATTCTTTAAAATTGTGGTTAATCCTCAGTACTTGGAAAAATTAAACCTAACCAAAATGAAAAGGTTTACACATTCCCTAGGAGATGGGTCCCTGCTTTTGAAAAAACAGTAGCTTGAAATAACTTTATATTTCTTTCCCCAGAACTGGAATGTAGTTCCCAAACTAGAGTTTTAATTGGTTCCTGAAGCTCTTTTTTTTCTGCAATAAAATCGTCAAACTCACTCTAAAATGGAATGTAAGGACCACATTAGCCCAAGGCAGTAAAAATCAAAATTTTCTTTAATCTATTTTTACTTCTTGTGAAATCCTTAAAAATGAAAAATCAACATTGCTTAGTCTAATGTTTGTTTTTTTTTTTTATTATGTCATGAAAATCATAGGAGAAAACTCCTTTTTTTTTTTTTTTTTTTCTGAGACAGAGTCTTGCTCTGTCACTCAGGCTGGAATGCAGTGGTGCAATCTTGGCTCACTGCAACTTCACCTCCTGGGTTCAAGTGATTCTCCTGCTTCAGCCTCCCAAGTAGCTGGGGCTACAGTTGCCTGCCGCCACGTCTGGCTAATTTTCATATTTTTAGTAGAGACAGAGTTTCATCATTTTGGCCAGGCTGGCCTTGAACAACTGACCTCAGGTGATCTGCCCACCTTGGCATCCCAAAGTGCTGGGATTACAAGGGTGAGCCACCGCGCCAGCTGGAAACTCTTTTTAATATAAGGTAACTTGAACTGAAAATATGTATTCGATTTTAAAAACTAAGGGAAAACAATTCAAATGTAAGTAAGAATTTTCAACATAGGCCAGGCACGGTGGCTCATGCCTGTAATCCCAGCACTTTGGGAGGCCAAGGTGGGTGGATCACTTGAGTTAGGAGTTTGAGACCAACCTGGCCAACATGATGAAATCCTATCTCTACTGAAAATATAAAAATTAGCTGGGCGTGCTTATGCAGCCTTTAGTTACAGCTACCCAGGAGGCAGAGGCAGGAGAATCGCTTGATCCTGGGAGGTAGATGTTGCAGTGAGCTGAGATCATGCCAGCGCACTCCAGCCTGGATGACAGAGCTAGACTCTGTCTCACAATATATTTAGCACTGGCTTTATTATATTAAATTAAACAGATTAGAGGAAAGAGTAATTCCATTTTGGCATTTATTTTATCTGTTGCTTTCTCTTGCCATATGTGTATTGTGCCTGGTAGAATAAGTCATTATTGAACTTAAAGAGGGCGATGAGGTGTTGAAGATGGAATTTTCTTCTTTACTACTAAAAATGAGCATGTATAATTTGTTTAAAATAAATTTAAGCCTGCTTATTGAAACCAGAAAAAAAAAAAACAGAATACTCTCTTAGCTCTCAGCATTTGTGTATTGCACAAGGTTTATTCTATTACATTTGGTATAAAACTTTACCATGTACTGTTTTAGTCCATGGTAAAGTTTTAGTACACTTCTCTACACACCACAAACCTCTTTCTAAATGGTGCAAAGTAAAGCTTTTACAGAGCCTAGCTAACATTATTCTTAATTTCTGGCCTTTTATCATTACTTACGCTTAGTAAATAGCTATATTTTTTGTTTGTTTTAGAAAATTGAGGGTACTGATCATGTTACTAAATTCTAAGCCATTCATAATGCTATTAATTCAGGATGACTAGACCATTTTAAATAGTAAAATCAACATCAAAGAACATATATAAAAAATACAGAGAGAAAGAGATCGAAAGAGAGACAGAGATCGAGAGAGATTTTGAAAAATGGAGAGAAATTCAGAGAGTTGATTCTCACCAATTGTTATGGCCTCAAAGTCACTGCAAACAGTACATAACCAACACTCAACTTTTGCTCCTAAGGGAAACACAGGGGTAGGTTCCTGTGAGCCTCTGATCATAAATATTTTTTAACCTGATAATCCATAACTTCATTGTATGTTCATTTGTTTAATGACACCTAGTTCAATACATATGGTGTATGCTTAAACTTTGAACTTATTATCAACAGTACTATAACTCATGTCTGAGCAAGCTTATTTAACACACATATTTTTTCTGTAAGATGGATCACAGCCTTCCTGGTGTGATGCATTCTTATAATTTTATGTTGCCTTAGCATTCACTCTGAATTTAGGTTTCACTTTCTCATAGCAGAATAGAGCTTAGTCACCCCTGACAGTTTCCAGTTCTCCATTCTCTCCCAGCCTTCCATGTGGTTGATACAGGTTATCTGCCTTAAACTTCTGCATCCAGGTGACCAGTTCTCTATGACAGCTGGATACAACTTTCTTGACAAACCCCCACTGATCCCCACACCTCACATGGATGAAGCAGACATGCAGCAGTGCCCACCTCTCAGTCACAGAATGATTCTATGGAATTCAGGCCATCAGTTAGAACTCTTTGAGAAAAACATGCTTGGCAACACACTGGACTCCAATTCAAGCTTTGGCCTACAGGCCCCTCACTTTCTCTCTTGCTCCCCACATGCTGGCAGAGCTTGTGTTTCCCAGATGGCTTCCCACTTCTTGCTACACCTGCAAGGCCTCCTGCCCTTTGCTCCCCGGGATCTGTAAGTCATCATCTGCTTCTGTTATTCCATGTGTTTTACTGAGTTGCCTTCTCTATGTCCCACTTATCTGACACACCCAAATCTAACTTCTTTCCACGTCAGGGCTCTCGTACAGAGGGCTATCTTGGTAGAAATAAATTGGACACAGGTCAGACAAGAGCCACAAAGGAGTCTCCCAGTGTTAACTTTTCTGTGAAAGGAACACCTTATCATGGTTTGACATTTGGATATCAGGCATTTGCCACCATAATGAAGAATCCTGTGAGAGGCACGCTGTACACCATGCCCACATTCCCTGGAGCCCCACCAGGACAGGGCGAGAATTTGTTGCCACCCTCCTGAAAGACCTCAAGACCAAATTAGTAGAGAAAAAATACGACACTTGGGTTTCAGAACACTAGACGGCACTTCAACACTGCACTTACAGACCATTTTGAACAGCGAAATCAACATCAAAGAGCATATAAATGTGAAAAACGTGACATTCAACAGGCCTCAAAAGTGACAGTTGTTTGCAGTATAAAAGCTAAAACAAGAAAGTAAATTGTCGCCTTGTTCAGCCTCACTTGGAAAAATGCACATCAGACAACTCTGTTTTCACGGCTCTAAGCATGTCCACAGAAGACCATGAAAGTGATGTGAGCATTGATTTGGACTCTGTATGTAAATTGTAGTGAAGAGGCTATTCAGCCTACTGTCAAATACAAAGCCTCAAATACAGAAATATGAGACTAAAGAGAATTGACTCTCTCTCTACACACACTCACACACACACACACACACATATATATGTACACATGTGCTATATGCATACATATATATATAAAAGATAAAATATTTTCTATATATGCATAGATGTGTATATACATGTTTTTGTACATGTACATGCACATAGATGTGTAGTATTTAGAAATATGTATATGCATATGACTGTTGAAAATTTAGATGAAGGGGTATAGAAGAAATTTAATTTTTCACAGTTTAAAAATGCCTTTCATACATATACAGTAGCCCAGTAAACTTGGTATGAGGTTTACAGACATGTCATCTCATAATTAACATGATCTGTCAATAAATTGACTTTCTCTATAGTTCTTAATATTTAGGACAATATTTACCTAAATTAAGAAAAACTTCTACATTCTGTACAGGTATATACAACAGCAGTCTCTCTGTGTTCATGAAACTTTAACAAGAAAGTATTTTTAGAAAATCATCTTCTCCAAATGCAGAATATATACAGTGGTAGGCTGAATACTGACTCCCCCAAGGACACTCATACCCTAATCCACAAAATATATAGATATGCTATGTTACTTGGCAAAGAGAAATTAAATTTGCAGATAGAATAAGTTTGCTTATCAGCTGATCTTAAGGTAGAGAGATATCAGGGGTCAACTGTACATATAGTTTACATATGGTTTCTAATTCCCCACTGTGCAAGAGTCAACTGTACATGTATTTTCAGTTGACCCTTGCAGAGTGGGAGATTGGGGGTGCTGACTCCCATGCAGCCAAAAATTTACTGTAGCATTTGACTTCCCAAAGACTTAGCCTGCTGTTCATCAGAAGCCTTACCAATAACATAAATAGTCGATTAACACATATTTTGTATATTGCACATATTCTATACTGTGTTCTCACAATAAAGTAAGTTGGAGAAAAAAACGATATCAAGAAAATCATAAAGAAAGAGAAAGTATATTTACTGTTTATTAAGTGAATCATCATATAGTTCTTCCTGTCACCTTCAGCTGAGTAGGCTGAGGCAAAGGAGGAAGAGGAGGGGTTGGTCTTGCTGTCTCGGGGTGACAGAGGTGCAAGAAAATTCACATGTAAGTAGATCCACATAGTTCAAACCTGTGGTTCAAGGGTCAACTCTAATTATAAAGGTCCTTAAAAATGGGATGGCTAAGCAGAAGAAGAAAGTCAAAAAAAGAGATAAGATGACAAAACAGTTTCAGGGTAATCTGATGTCAGGACTTAACCCTCCATTGCTGGCTTTGAAGATGGAGGAAAGGGCCATAGGTTAAGGAACAGGGACAGCTTCTAGAAGCTGGAAAAGGCAAGGAAATGGATTCATCCCTAGAGTATCCAAAAGGAATGCAGCCCTGCTAAGTTTAGCCCAGTGAGATTTCAGAATTGTGACCTGAAGAACTATAAGATAATAAATTTATAAGACAATAGATTTAGTTGTTTTAAGCTATTAAACTTGCAGTGATTTGTCAGCCATAGAAAATTAGTATATCTCTTCACTCTCCATTCTGTCTCTCTAGTTCTGTACATATAAATATTCTAATATACACACATTATATGTATATAAAAATATAGAAAACATGTAATGATTTTTGTTTTTGAGATTGAGCCTTGCTCTGTCACCCAGGCTGTGCTGCAGTGGTGCCATCTTAGCTCACTGAAATCTCCATTTTCTGGGTTCAAGTGATCTTCCTGCCTCAGCTTCCTGAATAGCTGGGACTACAGGCACATGCCATCCTGCCTGGCTAATTTTTATATATTTAGTAGAGACGGGATTTCACTGTGTTTGCCAGGTTAGTTTCAAACTCCTGACCTCACGTGATCTGCCCGCCTTGGCCTCCTAAAATGCTGGGATTACAGCTGTGAGCCACCATTCCCAGCCATGTAATTTTTATATATAGTAAATAGATACATTAGCTACCTGTTGTTTGTACTATATATTAGCATGCCATTTTATATTCTGATTCAGATCATTCTAAATATTAACTTTATTGCATTATGAACACATGCTTACTTTCAACCTGTACTTCCTCAGTTTTATATTTTAGAGAAGACAGTCTGAGTTACTTCCATGAAATGAGGAACAACAACAACCATTAGTATTTGGCACATACCTTAAGTTCAAGGAGATTTGAAATCTGGCTTTCTCAATAGCAAATTTGCTCCTTATACCAGATTAGGCCTTCTATGCCCTGAGCTGCCTTCTTATTATAGAGAAGGCCATGAAACCTGTGTAAGGGAGGGAGGTGAAACTTATATAACTTTAGAAACTGACCTCAGAATTTTTCTCAGGAAAGGAGCTGTGTTTGTTGAACATGTTTTGAGAGGCCATTTGGAGCAAATGAGACCCTGAAGGTGTGAGAAGAGAACAGGAACCTGAACAATAAAGACAGGTGTAAGGCTGTGCTAAGGTAGAAAATAGGAATAATGGTGGAGACACATCAAGCAACTATATCGCAGTTTTGTTAAAGATGTTATAGCCCCATCGGACAATTTATTCTAAGACTGTGTTGCTTTGGTTGAATATAGTCTCCGTTTCTGAAGATTGTGTTGTATACAGGAGAAGGATCTCTCCCTGAGGGATCCTATCTTCTGATCTCTCCACATCTACGCCTCACCAACTTACAAGGGCCAAAGAGTTTTACTAACATAACAGAAAATTGGAAGATAATTTTAATTAGAAGGAAGGAATTGTTACACACTGAAATTTGCCTGCTCTCTTCCCCGTGCCATCTCTCCCACTGGCTTGCTGTTGGTTGAAACATTTCAATTCAAAGATGTGTATAGATCAAGAGTGCATTGCATTGGTAAGTTATTACGATGTTTTTAGATTTTTCTTTTCATTTTGCTATTGATTTGGCCCTTCATTTTATATTTTGTAAGTGTTTGTATCTTATAAACATGTCTGAAAGTATGACTTGGTCATTTTTAAATGCAGATATTAAAGGAAACAATTATTTATCTAGGTGTACAGAATATTCTGAGGTTCTTCATGATGAAGAGCACCTCTAAGTTATTAACTAATTTCGTGAAAAAGAGACCACAGTAAAAGTTAGTCTTTACATTGAAAGCTATTTATCAATGAGTTTTACATTGCTGGTAATACAAGATATTGAAGTCCAGTAGAAGCCACCTCAGAGAGGGAGGGTAGGAAATAACATGTAAACATGACAATGACTGCAGAAAAATTGGAAAGTCACTGACCTATATTTCATAACCATTTGAGAAATAATGGAGATATTAGACTCTCAAAATGAACAAAATAAAACCTTTGTTTACTATCTTCTATTTAGTGCTAATCATTAAGAAAAAAAGTCATTTAGTAACAATACAAAGTATTATCAGAAATAAAAAATTTATAATTTGTGGAAATCTAACAATTTTGCATGTGTACCAAATAAAATGTTAGCAAAAGATGCAGTATGAGAAAATGAAGAATTTTATTCTCAAATAGTACTATATATTGATGTATTGACTATAAGATACAGCCTATGATGATGTTTTACAATATACGTAAAAGAAAACAACAGACCAAAGTATCTTACTTCGTTTATTACATCCATTATAAAATACCTTAGAGTAATTTATAAATAATAGAATTTTATTTCTCCTACTTTTGGAGCCTGGGAAGTTCAAGATCAAGATTCTGGCAGGTTTAGTGTCTGGTGAGTGCCCCATTTCTCACTGATGGTGCCTTGTAGCTACCTCCACATATGGCTGAAGGGCATAAAGCTATATTCTTATGTGGTGGAAAAGCAAAATGGATAAAGGTGCATAGACTCTCTGAAGTCTTTTTATCAGGGCACTAATTCCATTCATAAGAGTGGAATCCCCATGATCTGATTACCTACTAAAATCCTCACGTCTAAACTCTGTTGCATTGAGGACTGAGTTTCCACACGAGTTTTGAAGGTACACAACCATTCAAAGCAACCTCCAAACTCTATAAAACGTGTCAAGCTAAGAACTCAAATAATTTTTAAATGATGATGAACATTAAAAATACGTTTACTTGTTACAAAAAGCTGGCCACGACAAGCAAAAGATGAAATTATATTTAGGTTATTATCCATACCTGAAAACAAAATTCATTCTTGGAGGTATTGTGTTGGCTTCTGTACTGATAATGCATTACCAGTCACTGGCTTCAAGAAGAATTATGCCTCTTGCAGAATCAGACAAATCCCACATCTTCCCAACAAACTGACTTCTTTCCAGAGAGGCACTTGTGCCAAAGACTTTGGATATTAAGTGAAAAAATTATGGATAATGCTACAAAAAGTCATATGTATACTATTAAACAAACATGAGTCCACCTGAGAATGTCTGAGGGAAAAAAAAGCCTGAATGTTTGAGAAAAACCTTCTGTGCATGTAGAAATCCAGTAGGTTATCAAAGGATGTGTTTTTCACAGGGCATTCAGCTGAAAGGTGAAATGCATGAATACAAGAAAAAATAAGCCACATTTTGCTGAGTGCTTTGAAGATTAAACAAAAAAAAATGGCTGCAGAATTTATCCCACAAAACAGACATTTATCATCATATGAGACAGTGGAACAAACGTCTGTAAAACTCTGGAGAAACATTTTTATAATATAATGAGATTTTTGGATTTTAAGTGAAATTGAATCTATGTAAAAATCGTATTACATTACAGAAAAATTTTAAAATGTTCCTTTTGCTGCTTGGTATTCAGAGAATACGTGTCTATCAATAAGTCATTGTCTTCTCGTAAGATAATTGGACAATTTGCCCAACAAAGTTACACAAATTTTTCCCCTTTCAACACAAAATATGTTTGGGTGGAAATTCCTTTCTCTAAATCTTCTGCTCAGCCTGAAAACTTGATTTTGATAGAAGAAGAGGAATTTTTCCAGGTGAGTAGCTAAAATAATATCTCAAGGTCCTTATGTTCTAATGCCACTATCTGTGTCAGCTAGAATTTTGTCTGTATTGATTATATTTTTCTCTTGAGAATGGATTCTGCTTTCCTAATTCTTGATACGTTTCATAATTGTGAACTGGAGTCTGGACATTTTGAATGTTATAATATAGAGAATATGGGTTCTCTTCTCATATTCCTTTCTCTTAACAATGCTAATATTTTTCTGTATCATTTTAGCAGGTATTGATTTGACAGTTAATTAGATAACAAAACTCTTGTTTTCTGAAGTAGGTGGCAAATCAAATTTTGATCCTTTTTTTTTTTCTTTTTCGCTTTGGTGGACTTATGAGAAGGCCTGTGTGAAGTTGGCCCCATGCTTGTCTAAGAGTAAGCCGTATATTTTGGCAGAATTACAGAATTCAAAGATCCCTTTCCCTGGCTCTCTCTTTTCTGGAATTTTTCTCTTTAGAGTCCAGTGACTGTGATTGCCCTAAATTCTGGCTTCTGGTTTTACAAAACAATGAGACTGAGTTTTTCTACTGAAATGTTAGCCTTCCTGTCAGATATAAATTTGGACTAGCTCATGATAACAGCAATAAAATGAGTAAATCACTCTTTACCCTATGTTCCTCCCTGTTTCCATATATATATATATAAAGAGAGAATATATATATATATATATATATATACATATAAAGAGAGAATATATGTATATATATATATATATATATGTATGCTCTCTCTTTCTTGTCCCAAAATCTATACATATATACATATATTCTCTGCTAATATGTAGGTATATTAGTAGAAATTAGTTATAAGATATTTAGGATGAATGGAAGACTACTCAGATAAAGCAAAGTATCAAGCAGAACATTTTTTTTAACTAAAAAGTTCTGGGAGGCTGAAGTTTTGTTTTGTTTTATTCCATACTAATGACTTGCATTGCAGTTGATGTCCTTGTGGGAAGAGAGAACCAAACAGAAAAATTGTATTTATAAATTGACCAAATAAATAAATCTGAGAGAAAATGGTATCTACTTAAAATATAATTGAAAACTACTAATAGAATATATCCTCAAGCATATATCATTTTTACATGTGGTATGCTATAGATATAATGTTCTTTTTTTACTGTAGAGATTTTCTGAGACTTGACTAGTTTTGCAAGTGTCTCTCCAGGATTAAAAAATTAACTTTTAATGATTTGTAAATGACTTAAATTTATTAAAAATCTATAAAATATCATTAAGTAGGACTGTGAGATGGCAATACTTTCATTTTGATTACATAGACCTCAATATTTATTTGAGGAAAACACTCAGCAAAATGATGAAATAGAAAAGTCACCATTTGGGCACCATTGCAGGCCTTCTGTTGAAAATGGGAAGTGTTAATTGACATGTGATGGGTGGTTTCATTTATTCATGTAGTTATTAGAATTAATATTTTTACATTTCAAAAAATTAAATTTCTTTTTATTAACATGTTTTGACAGTTAACCTGCCTCGTCAGTGTCTTTAACACAAACAGGACAGCAATGCAACTGGAAGGTTTCAGAGACAGTGATGCAGACCCATGGAATTGGATGCAATTGAACTGGTGTATTATTTATCCTCTAAAGGAGTGGTGACAATTTACTATGACACTAATACTTCCTGGCTTGAACTGAATATATTTTGAAATATGAATGATTCATGTAAAGGCTGAAACATTTAACAATGACATCCAAGCAGCATTTCCTGGATGCCTGTTAGTATAGAAACAGAAAATATTGTGGAACATCACTACGACATTATTGAGGTGACTTTCTTTTGTGTACTTGCAGATTGATACTTCAGATCGAATGCTATAGATGGCATTCTGAGTGCACTCGATTGATTTTGACACCCTTTACATCCTGATTGCAATGTTTAGTTTGCCATGTGAGGCGTATTTCCTGCAAGAGAAAATATTTTTGTTTTTCCTGGGCCATAGTTTACGTAGTAGATTGACATTAAAAGAAACAAACATTCAAGCATGAAATGAATTTGAAAGTAATTTATATTAAAGATTCAGAATGACATGTTACTCTTAAGTGCTAAAACAAATATTGTATCGGATTTTCCTGATTGCTAATATGGCTAACCTATGGAGAACTAAAGCATTGCATTGACATTGACCCAAATAACGATGCAATTATAACCTTTGCAAGAATGAATTAAAGCATATTCTAACCTTTTCATCATTTCACTTTTTTGCTATGAGAAGATCATTACTCCAAAGGGAAAGGAACGATTTTGTAGTTGGCTCTGGCTGAGAGTTATATTTCAATTTCTCTTTATAATGAAATGTAAAAGAGGAGGAAGATGGGGGAAACTCTACCAAGTCCTCCTTTGCAGTTTTTCATGTGTGATACTCAGTATGGCTTAAAAACCTAAGAGAACAACCCATTTCGTTTCAGCAGCAAATCTGTCATCCTGTTGATGGGGCAAATGCAGACTATATTTCACTGAAACGCTGCCACATGTAACATTTATTTGCAAAAGGCAAGAAAGATTTTAAAGGGAAAACTTCATAACCTAGGAATTTAATTTAAAACATACCAAGTGAACAAAAATTATGATAGCCTGTGAACATTAAACTACATGAAAATCGCAAACCTTGATCATGAAAATTAAATTGTAATACTCCTTGATTTGTTGAACATCATAATGCTTATTGAAATGAGTCAAATGATATTTTTCTTGTGAAGCTCTTTCTGAGATATGGCATTTGAAACTTCCTCCATTGTTCATGATCATTAATGCCTAATTTCAGAGATCATTTAATATGTGCTTTGTAAGAAGTCTGGATTTAGATTTTTAGGTTTTCTTGGCTTGATGGATTTGGTGAACTGAAAGAAACACACTGCTTCATCAAAATTCAAACAACAGAAAACTTCCCCAAGGTGAATTTTCAATTCTATATAACTTGCTCATTTTGAAAGAAATGTAAAAATAGATTGTATAACTTTTGCTCATTTGCTTCTTAGGACAATTAACACCACTACTTATATTGAAACAAAACCATGTATTTTTGCCTCTCTCGTGTCTTTCTCTTTTTTTTTTTTTTTGACAGAGTCTCGCTCTGTAACCCAGGCTGTAGTTCAGTGGCACAATCTCAGTTCACTGCAACCTCTGCCTCCCAGGTTCAAGCAATTCTCCTGCCTCAGCCTCTGGCGTAGCTGGGACTACAGGCGCGTGCCACCAAGGCCTGCTAATTTTTTGTATTTTTAGTAGAACGGGGTTTCACTGTGTTAGCCAGAATGATCTTGATCTCCTGACCTCGTGATTCACCCACCTTGGCCTCCCCAGGTGCTGGGATTACAGGCATGAGCCACCGCACCCAGTCTTTTCTTTCTGTTTTCGTGTAATTTGACTTAAAAACTGTATGTATCGAAGGCCTACAGTGAGTCAAGTTCAACTCTATTTTCCTAAGATATGTCAATGAACCAATCAAAAACACCTCTTTTATGAATCTTACATTCTAGAGGTGATACGGAGATAGTTAACAGTGCACCCAACACACCCAGGGTGTGTTACATTAGAAAGCAGTGAGGCTTCTGGAGCCAAAGCTAAAGTAGAGCAAGGAAAGGGCTTGCAGTTGTAGGCGGGGCCTGGGGGTGGGTTGCAATTTATTTAGGCCTGTAGGAGCAGGCCTCTTTTGGTGATATTTGACCAAATGTTGCATGACACATTTGGAGAGAATTATGATGAGGCCAGTGCGGTTAGGGAAGAAGAGGAATAAACCAGAGGAAAAGTCAAGATGTGGAGAACTAAGGGTGGCGTCGTCATGTTGGGGGTTAAGTTAGTAAAGAGTTATAAATAGGGAGCTAAATGAAGTCTTTAGCAAAGGAGTCAAAAGATTTCATGCAGATTTCTCGCTTCCCTCCCTCCCTGTCCTTGTTCTCCCTTCCCGTTTTTTGACAATCTTGCTCTATTGCCCAGGCTGGAGTGCAGTGGTGTGATCTCCTCCTCTAACTACAACTTCCGCCTCCCAGGTTTAAGAGATTCTTCTGCCTCAGCCTCCAGGGAAGCTAGGATTAAGGAGTGTGCCACCAGATCTGGCTAATTTTTGTTTTTTTGAGGAGAAACAGAGTTTCACCATGCTAGCCAGGCTGGTTTCAAACTCCTGACCTCAGTTATCTGCCCACCTCAGCCTCCCAAAATGCTGGGATTACAGGCGTGAGCCACTGACCCGGATCTTATTTCAAGTAGGTTTTTAAACAAGATTTCTGGCTATCATATAGAAAAATTATGAAAGATAGATAAGGTAAAATCAGTTTAGCTAATTATGAGGCTATTGCTTTAATTCAAACAAGAAATTATGGAAAATGTAGCAAATCTAAATAGATACATCTACTTAAGGAAACATCCAGAAGAATATCCGAATAGGAGACTATTTTGTTCACAAATTGATCATATCCAATATGCAAAGAGTTTTTTTACTTTAAGTAGCAAGTTTTGAAAAACCCATTCACTTCTCTTACGTGATGAATCACTTTTGGCAACACACCTTTGACCTGATAGTTACATTTCAGTATGTCCGTATTTGATGGGCAGATTATATAAAATGCTTTGAAACACACCACACTGGTACACAGTAAAATTAAAGAGAATAATTTAGCAGGGCTTAATTCATAGCTCTGGTGTTGCAAACTTATTTTCCTTTTATTCTTCCAACATATGTTTCTTAGAGTTAGGCCTAATAGGTTGAGGAACAAAGATAATAATTAGGTGTGGGTCACAGGTCACTCCAGACATGGTTTATCATCTTAAACCGGATTTGAAAGATAAAATTCCTTTACCACATTTTCTTCTTATGGCACTTTGTGCATGTCATGTTTAATAAGTTTCTTTCTTCTAGAAAATGTTTAGAATATTTTTATAATGATCTAGTTGAGTAGTCTGTCTTACTCTATTCAGTCATGATTCTAATCTGCACCTCTGTGATTTCAAACCTTGTTATTAAACATCTTAACTGTTGTACACTTTTGTAACTAATAAGTGCAATAAGCCCATATTTTCACATGAATTCTTACATCGAAGGTTCAAGGAAATTGCATATATTAGAATGGTCCTTTCTCCTGAAAACTCATGATATATTTACTGTAAAGAAAATGGCATCATTCAAACTCCTGCTAATATTTTTTACAAGATTACAGGTACATTATAATTAACAGGCAATTTGAAAAATTTGAAGTATAATAAGTACATTTTTTACAAAACATGTACAGGTTTCATTAGTAATTAACAATTGTTGATAATTACTTGAAATGTAATTTATGATTAACAAATCATGGCGTTGGAACTCAGATACACACATTTTTGGGATAAAAAAAAATAAGCAAATATCATAAATACCACCACTAATACAGAGCCCCATCAGCTCCACCACTAGCAAATAATACCTGCTTTCCTTAAGTACTTCTCCCATTCCCTCTAGTTCTCAGAATTCACTGCTAACAACATTCTTTCTATTTCATTCTTATACATGTGTGCTAAAAGCCAACCTGAGTATATTCAGCTAAATTCATTCTGATATCAGATTGTGATGGCTAATACTAAATGTCCACTTGATTGGATTGAAAGATACAAAGTATTGATCCAGGGCGTGTCTGTGAGGGTGTTGCCAAAAGAGATTAATATTTGAGTCAGTGAGCTGGGAAAGGCAGACCCACCCCCAGTCTGGCTGGGAAAGGCAGACCCACCCTCAGTCTGGCTGGGAAAGGCAGACCCACCCCCAGTCTGGCTGGGAAAGGCAGACCCACCCCCAGTCTGGCTGGGAAAGGCAGACCCACCCCCAGTCTGGCTGGGAAAGGCAGACCCACCCCCAGTCTGGCTGGGAAAGGCAGACCCACCCCTAGTCTGGCTGGGAAAGGCAGACCCACCCTCAATCTGGCTGGGAAAGGCAGATCCACCCTCAGTCTGGCTGGGAAAGGCAGACCCACCCTCAGTCTGGCTGGGCACCATTTAATTGGCTGCCAGCAAGGCTAGAATATAAACTGGCAGAAAAATGTGAAAAAAGAGACTGGCCTAGCTTCCCAGCCTACCTCTTTCTCCCATGCTGGATGCTTTCTGCCCTTGAACATTAGACTCAAGTTCTTCAGTTTTGGAACTTGGACTGGCTCTCCTTACTCCTCAACCTGCAGATGGGCTATTGTGGGACCTTGTGATCGTGTGAGTTAATACCTAATAAACTCCCCTGTATCTATATACGTAATACACATATAAAGAGTAATATGTGAATAAACATAAATTAGCATATTTCATTTTATTCTGTTTCACTTTACTGCATTTTACAGAAATTGCATTTCTTTACAAATTGAGGGTTTGTGGTAACCCAGCATCCAGCAAGATTATCAGTACCATTTTTCCAACAACAAGGGTGCAATCTGTGTCTCTGCATTATACCGTGTTAATTCTCACAATATTTCAAACTTTTTTTCTCCATATTATATCGGTTATGGTGATATGTGGTCAGTGATCTTCAGTATTACTATTGTCATTGTTTTGGGGCACACAAACCATATAAGATGGCAAACTTACTTGAATGATATTACAAGTTCTGACTGCTCCAC
Source organism: Alouatta palliata (assembly GCA_004027835.1). Classification (NCBI taxonomy): domain Eukaryota; kingdom Metazoa; phylum Chordata; class Mammalia; order Primates; family Atelidae; genus Alouatta; species Alouatta palliata. Next base: position 104,031 of record PVKV010003273.1, read on the forward strand.
CAAACAGCCATTCTCCTATCTCCATTCCTCTTCTTGGGCTGCCCTGCTCCCTGAGACACAACAATATTAAAATTATATCAATTAATCACTCTACGATGGCCTCCAAATATTCAAGTGGAAGAAAGAACCATACATCTTTCATGTTAAATCAAAAGCTAGAAATAATTAGGGTTAGTGAAAAAACCATCCAAGTTTTTTCTTTTTTTTTTTTTTTTTTTTTGGAAACAGTTTCACTCTTGTCACTTAGGCTGGAGTGCAATGGTACCATGTTGGCTCACTGCAACCTCCACCTCCCTGGTTCAAGCAATTCTCCTGCCTCAGCCTCCCAAGTATCTGAGATTACAGGCACACGCCACCATGCCCAGCTAACTTTTGTATTTTTAGTAGAGACAGGGTTTCACCATGTTGGCCAGGCTGGTCTCGAACTCCTGACCATAGGAGAGCCACTGCTTTGGTTTCCCAAAGTGCTGGGATTACAGGCATGAGCCGCTGTGCCCAGCCGGAAACCATGTTAAAAGCGGAGATAAGCCTAAAGCTGGGCCTGCTGTGCCAAACAGTTAAGCAAGTTGTGAATGAAAAGAAAAAATTCTAAAACAGAATTAAAAGTAATATTTCAGTGAACACATAACTAATAATAAAGTGAAACATTCTTAATGCTGATCTGGAGAAAGCTTTAGTAGTCTGTCTACAGACAAAAACGTGGGAATCTGGAAAAGATTGGTTCATAAGATTTAAGAAAAGAAGCCGTCTCCAAAACATAGAAGTGCAAGGTGAAGCAGTAAGTGGAGACACAAAAGCTGCAACAACTTATACAGAAGATTTACCTAAGATCATAGAGGATGGTAACTACACTGAGCAACAGAATTTCAAGATAGACAGAATAGCCTCCTATTGGAAGAAGATGCCATTTACAACCTTCATATCTAGAGAGAAGTCAATGCCTGGCTTCAAAGCTCCAAAGCACAGATCGAATTTCTTAAGGTCTAATGCAGCTGGTGACCTTAAGTTGAAGCCAAAGTTTATTTACTATCCTCAAAACCCTATTGCCCTCAAGAATTACGTTATGTCGACTCTGCCTGTGCTCTATCTAGGGAATAACAAAGCCTGTATGACAGTACATTGGTTTACAGCATCCTTTGCTGAGTATTATAAGCTTGCTATTCAAACCTACTGCTCAGAAAACAGTTAACTTTCCAAATATTATTGCTAATTAACAATGTACCTGGTCATCCAAGAGCACCGATGGAGGTGTATAAGGAAATTAATCTTGTTTCCATGTCTGCTAACACATTTTCTGTAGCCCACAGATCAAGAGTCATTTTGACTTTTAAGTTGCGTTATTGAAGAAATGCATTTTGTTAGGGTATGGTTGCCATAAATATTAATTCCTCTGATGGATCTGGACAAAGTACATTGAAAGCATTCTGGAAAGGATTCTCATTCTAGATGGCATTAATAATATTTGTGATTCATAGAAGGAGGTCCGATTAACAACATTAGCAGGGAAGAAGTGACTTTCAACCCTTTTGGATGACTTTAAGGGATTCAAGACTTTAGTGGAGAGAGTAAGTGCAGATGTGGTAGAAATAGCAGGAGATTTAGAAGTAGAAATGGAACCTAAAGATGAGATGAGTGGTTAACTCTCATGATAAAACTTGAACAGATGAAGAGTTGCCTCTTCTGAGTAAGCAAAGAAAATGATCTCTTGAGATAAAATATATTCCTGTGAAGAGGCTGTGAACATTGTTGAAATGACATTTTTTAGGATATTCCATGAACCTGCTCGATAAAGCAGTGGCAGGGTTTGAGAGAATTGTAATTATCCTATTTGAAAAGAGATTTGACTATAGGCAAAATGCTATCCAACAGCAGCAAATGCTACAGGCAAATCTTTTATTAAGGGAACAAACAATGTCGCAAACATCATTGTTGTTTTAAGACATTGCCATAGCTATTCTAACCTTCATTACCCACCACCCTGATCCATCAACAGTCATCAACATCAAAGGAAGACACTGTACCAGCAAAGAGATTCTGACTCGCTGAAGCTCACATGGTTCTTAGCATTTCTTAGTAATAAATCAATTTAAAGTAAGGTATATACACTGCTTTGTAGGCATAATGCTATTGCACACTTAATAAACTACAGTATGGAGTAAACATAATTTTTTATGCACTAGGAGGCCAAAAATTTTGTGTGACTCACTTTAATGCAATATTTGCTTTATTGCCATGACCTAGATATAAATCTGCAATATCTCTGAGGTATGCCTGTAATCAAGGAGGTCAGTTATTTATCAAATCTTTTATATCATACAACCTCCTTACTAAAAAATAAAAACTAAACAAACACAATACTTAATATTAGGGAAAAAACAAAGAAGTTTATTATGTAATTCAACAGCACTCATATTCTAAATGTCTGCTCCTGAAAAAAGCTTTTGATAAGTCCCACCTTCCATTTCTAGGAGTTTGCAATTTGTTGAGATAAAAATCTATGAAAAGATAAACAGATCATTTAACTAGAACACAGACAATGAGAGAGGGGAACTGGAAGTTAGTATCAAAGTGCTCCAGGCTTTAATAGTTATTAAATCTTTATCCATAGGATATGCCTTTTATTTTATTAAATGGCTCTCTGTAAACCTAGCAAAATGAATGATTTCAGATATTGTGAAAAAGGTAGAACTAAGGCGTTTTATAGTATAAGTTCAATCTATTTGCCTCTCATTGCTTATAAGCATCCTGAAGCCTTATCATCTACATCATAATGATTTTAAAAGCAAAGCTACCATGAATTTTCTAAAGTTCCATGTCCTTTTATCTCTAACCAGAAATTATCGAGGGGACAGAGATAGCAAACCTCATACTACTGAATAGCAAGTACTGCTTCTGTAATACCTATAATAACTGGACCCTGGTTTATAAAATTGAAACAAATTACTTAGAAATACATTTATTTTAATCTTATTTATTTATTTATTTGAGACAGAGTCTCACTCTGTCACCCAGGCTGGAGTGCAGTGGCACAATCTCAGCTCACTGCAACCTCCGCCTCCTGGGTTCAAGTGAAATTCTCCTGCCTCAGCCTCTGAGTAGCTGGGACTACAGGCGTGGGCCACCATACCCGGCTAATTTTTTTGTATTTTTAGTAGAGACGGGGTTTCACCGTGTTAGCCAGGATGGTCTCCATCTCCTGTCTTGCCCTGTCACCCAGGCTGGAGTGCAGTGGTGCCATCTCAACTCACTACAACCTCCGCCTCTTGGGCTCAAATGATTCACCTGCCTCAGCCTCCCCAATAGCTGGGACTACAGGCACACAACATCAGGACTGGCTAATTTTTTTGGCAGAGACTGTGTTCCCCATATTGCCCAGGCTGGTCTAGAACTTACTGGCAGTCCTGGCCTCCCCAAATGCTGAGATAACAGTCAGGAGCCACCACACCTGGCCAGAAATATATTTTTTAAGGAAACGTAAATACTGTAAAGCTAGCCTGAAAAGTTAATTACCTGTACACAAGTCAGCAACATTTTCTTTTATACAAATATTTTAGATTAAAAGCCAAGCCATTCACTATTGTCAGGCAAATCACTGCCCTCTTGGTGACTAGAATATCTATTGATTGTATTGATTCTTCACTGATTCAAATTAAGATAAATCTAAAAAGAAATTATATGTTGTTTCGTTTTCAGAATTTGAGACACATTTAGAACTACGGAAGAAATGAAGTAACTGCATATTTCTGCAATTATTCCCTCCGGCTGCCTCTATTCAGAAGACAACTACAGCTCCCAAGACCACTCTACGAATTAGGCTGCTAATAACAGCTAAGCTGAACTAACAGGATTCTAGCAAAGACAGACCCAGGTAATCAAAAATCACTTGGGGAATAGTTGAGAATGAGGATCAGATATTGAAGGTGTTTGGATGTCAAGGACAGGGGATTCCTGCTAACCTGACTTAGCAGTGTTACTGCTAACATTGAGTTTTACAGAAAAGTGCACAAATGGATCTAGGAGAAGGATCGGGAGCCTAAGTGATCAAGCAAAGACTGTTACCTCCAAACCCCACATTTTCTTTTCCTTTTCTTCCAATGTGAATCTGTAATCCGTAAGAGTCACTCTCTTACGTACACACTTAAACCCTTTGCCCTTACATGCCTACATAACTGCAACCATGATTAATCAAACACTTCTAATTTTTCTGGTTGCGGGTGACCAAGAAAAGAAAAAGAAAGTTAAATAATATTACTTCAAATTTATACATATTCTATCACCAACTTCTGGGACTCCACGTTATATTATCTCCCTTCTTTGCACTACTCATCTGTATTTTTTATTTCTTGATAGTTTACCTAATCTTCCTATTCTCTAAATAATGGGGTGATGCAAGGATCAGTACTTGGAAATGAATGCTTTGTGCAAGTTTCTACAATGATTTTCCATCTAAGCATAAGACAGCTCATTTCTTATGCTTGCAAAATCTTTGGCATTCCTATCCACATCCAGTCTATCCACAAATTGTGCCAGCTTTATCTTGAAAATCTACCCAAGATTTAACCACTCACTCATTAACAAGTATTCAAACACCAAGTCAACCTCACCTTTCAACTGGGTCTCTGCAGTAAGCTGTTAACTTAGTCCTACATCCTTAATTCTTACCAAGGTCACTTATATACAACATCTGAACCATCCTTTTTAGTGGTCCCTGCCAATGCTTTCCTGTTTCGCTTAAAATAAAAATCAAAGTCCCAGTTTGATATTTCATCAAATATACTTCTCAACCTGGAATATTCTCCCACCAGATATTTGCATGGCTTTCTTTAGGTATCTGTCTAAACCTATCTGATATGGTTAGGCCTTGTGGCCCCACACAGATCTCATCTTGAATTATCATCCCCATAATCCCCATGATACCAACCTGTTGGAGAGAGACCAGATGGAGGTAATTGGATCACGGGCGTGGTTTCCCCCATGCTATTCTCATGATAGGGAGTGAGTTCTCATGAGATCTGATGGTTCTATCACTATTTGGTAGTTCTTCCTGCATTCATTCTCCTTGCTGCCACCTTGTGAAGATGGTACTTTGTTCTCCTTTCTCTTCCACCATGGTTGTAAGCTTACTGAGGCCTCTCCAGCCATGCTGAACTGTGAGTCAATTAAACCTCTTTCCTTTCTAAATTACCCAGTCTCAGGAAGTTCTTCATAGTGGTGTGAAAATGGACTAATAAAATATCTGTGTCAGAGCAGTTACCACTGATCACCTTATATAAAACAATGGATCCTCTTACTCTCTCATAGCATTTGCTATTTCCTTCCTTCTTTATTTTTTTAATTATTACTACATAATATTGTGATTATAAATTCTATATAACTAACAAAATTGAATGACAGGCTGGGCATTTCTAATCTGAAGTTTAAAATGCTCCGTATTTCAAAACTTTCTGAAGCTGACATGATGTGGTAAGCGAAAAATTTTCACACCTGACCTCATGTGATGGGTGTCGGTCAAAAGACAGTCAATCTTTTGTTTCATGCAAAAAATTGCTTAAAATATTATATAAATTATGTTAGGGCTATGTGATTTAGGTGATATGAAATATAAGTGAATTTTCTGTTTAACCATGGGTCCTATCCCCAAGATATCTCATTATATATATACTAATACTTGAAAATTCTAGAAAAACTTAGAATCTGAAACACATCTGGTCCTAATCATTTTGGATAAGGAAAATTCAACCTGTATTTGTTTACTTTTGTCTGTAACCTTGAGGATGTAAGGTCTTCTAATGTTAGTTCTTTTTTGTAATGTTAATATTACTTAAAGCTTCATTTTTTAAAACTCAGACTCCTTGCACAGTTGTTGTGGCCAGATCCTAGAAGTGGACCCCAGGGTGTTCACATCTTCTAGAATATTCTCCTAGTGTGAGCAGGACCTATGACTTGCTTCTTGCCAATAGAATATGACAAAGAGAAAAGATTTTGCAGACTTTATTCAAGTTTACTAATCAGTTGATGCTATGAAAAAAAAAGGGGATTATCCTAGGTAGGTCTAATATAATCAGGTTAAAGCTTCTAAAAGAGGAACTGGACCCTCTTTAAGGTGACAAATTTTTTTGCTTTCTTAATGATGTAAGTGGTCATGTTGAAGAAACCCAAATAAACAGAAATTTTAGGCAACCTCTAGGAACTATGAGTGGTCCCTAGCCATCAGCCACCAAAAAGCTAGAGCCCTCAGGCATTGTGCAACTACCAGGAAATAAATTCTCCCAACGACTTGAAGGTTAGATGTGGATTGATCCCCATTGAACCTCCAGCTGAGAATGAACTCTCTGGATGCAGGTTTATGAGATTCCCAGTAGAATACCTAACTAAATTATACCCAGATTCCTGACCTACAGAAATTATGAGGCCAGGTGCAGTGGTTCATGCCCATAAACCCAACACTTTGGAGGCCAAGGCAGGTGGATCACCTAGGTGGGGTCTTGAACTCCAGGCTGGCCAACATAAGGAAACGCCATCTCTACTAAAAATACAAAATTAGCTGGGTGTGGTGGCACACCCCTGTAGTCCCAGCTACTCCGGAGGCTGAGACAGTGGAATCGCTTGAACCCAGGAGGCAGATGTTGCAGTGAGCCAAGATCACATCACTGCACTCCAACCTGAGCGACAGAGCGAGACTCCATCAAAAAAAAAAGAAAGAGGAAAGAAAAAGAAAGAAAGCAACAGAAAAAGAGAGAAAGAAAGAAACTATGAGATAATATATGCATATATTTATAAGCTGCTGAGATTGTATAACTTTGTAACATGTCAATGTGGTATGCACAACACTAATATGACAGCAACATGCATTATGATTTTTTTTAATGCATGTGAATCCCTTGGGTACAAGGACAATCTATTATATTTTTCTTTACCCCAGGCTCAATTCAAACATTTTAAATATGTACATATAATACTTGATTATTGAATAGAATACTTGGCATATAATACTTGATCATTGAATAAACAAATGGATGAATGACTGAATGAATTGATAAAGTAGCTCCTCTTTCAATCACAGGTGCAGGAAGGAAGGACAAGCACAGAAATCTGCTTCTTAAATTTGACTGGAAGAATTAGAACAAGCAAATAGTAATGATAACTATTTATCCATTTGCAGTTCAAAAAATATTTTAAGATAATACCATTTTACTGAAGCCTTACCACTATCCTGAATAAGAGATGATTATGTATACTTTACCCATTAGAAATTCGAATCCATGTTAACTGCTCTGAGATTCAAATTAGCACAAGGTCGCTCACACACATACAATTATGGAGCACTGCAATTATTTCTTTCGACCTGAGATCACAAGCACTATTTTCTACATCACTTTGTCTATTATCACAGGATTAATTTCACTAGGTTATATAGGGAATATTAACAAAATATTCACTTGGATGATATCAATGTTCATGTGCTAGTCAGATTTGTTCAATTTATTGGCATCAAAGCAGGAAATATCTTGTTAGTAAAGTCAAGACACACATGAAATTAAAAGGTTAAGGAGCGCTTGCCAGTGTTATCACAACCCAGATCTTGACTTTTTGTCAGTGTGAGTAATTCAGTGCTTCTAACTACATTTGGTAATGTTCAATATTTTAGGAACACTAACCCACACAACATTGTCTCATCTGCGTTTTATAAGTTGAAGAAACTAAAGTAGAAAAAATAAAGATTAAGAATCTAGCTCAAGGTCACAACACATTAGTAGCACAGTCAAGATTACTGTTCCAGACCTCTTAACTCCTTTTGCAAAAGGAACCTGGAGTCATATCCTGCCATGAACACTCTGCTGCTTGCAATTCCTATAGTGTTGCCCAGAGATGTTGTGAATTCCTACTGATAAGCCAAGTAGCGTCAGAGACTTCATCTCCCATTTCACGTTCAGCTGCCCCCTAAGCTCGTGGCAGAGCCTTAGACCAGCTATATAAGGCCTTCATTTCTAGCAATGTTCTCTTGCAGCTTTCACAGTGGAAGCATTTTTTTTAAATCCACACTGAAATAATTTAGAAGACTACATTGTTTGGATGTCCTGTTTGGTTTCCCTTGGGGTCTTCCGTTTCTCTTTCCTTCCTCTTCATGTGTCCTATCTCTATGAAGTGAGTACTATCTGCTTAATGTCTCTACAAAATTTCTTGTTATGCTTAATCTTCTACTTACGATTTTAGCTCTGCATCATATCCATTAATCTCATTATTATTAATTATTATTATTATTTTGAGACAGAGTCTCCATCTGTCACCCAGATTGGAGTGCAGTGGGATGAACTCGGCTCACGGCAACCTCTGCCTCCTGCTTTCAAGTGATTCTTCTGCCTCAGCCTCCTGAGTAGCTGGGGCTACAGGCTTGTGCTACCACACCTGGCTAATTTTTTTTGCATTTTTAGTAGAAAAGGAGTTTCACCATGTTAGTCAGGCTGGTCTTGAACTCCTGATCTCAAATGATCCGCCCACCTCTGCCTCCCAAAGTGCCAGGATTACAGGCATGAGCCACCATGTCCGGCCCCCAATATGTTTTTAGCAGTGTCAGTATCCACATAGACAATCTGATCAATAGTTATCACCATTGTTTTCTAGCCACACATTGGCAAGTTACTCATTTTACTTATACTCGAAGCCGTCCTTGGAGGTAAAAACTTAGTTTCATCATCCAAGCATCACTCCCCACCTTTCCAAGTTACACAGTTTAGTCCAATAAGTGAATCAATTATTTACCTCTACAATTATTTGAATCCAGTGTCCTCAACACTTCACTTTCCAGGACCACCGTCTGTCCTGGTTTGCATTCCACTGAAGGAGACCCTGTGGTCTAAGGGCTTGGGTATATGTGGTTTATTTGTGAGGTGATATCAAGAAGAAAAACTCAGGATGTGGGAAAAGTGAATTGAAGAGAAGCAGCAAATATGGTGTGTAATAATGATCCATGTATTACAGTAGACAAATGCAGCTCAAGCTTCCTGAGGATCCTCTGTGGAAGACACACTTTAGAATTTTCCATAGATGGACGTATAAGTTGGTGAATATACTCAATGACTCCACAGTTTTAATGGTTGAGATTTGTATGGGGGCTCAATTCTTGCTACTGTCAGGTGATACGTTTCCTGAATATAAGCTGAGAAAAATATTAAAGTGTTAGAAAAAGCCTTAGCAGGGCCTGGTGGCTCACGCCTATAATCCCAGCACTTTAGGAGGCCAAAGTGGGCAGATCACGAGGTCGGGACTTCGAGACCAGCCTGGCCAACATAATGAAACCCTGCCTCTACTAAAAATAATAATAATAAAAAAAATAGCTAGTTGTGGTGGCAGGCACCTGTAATCCCTGCTACTCGGGAGGCTGAGGCAGGAGGATCACTTGAACCTGGGAGGCGGAGTTTGCAATGAGCCAAGATCATGCCATTGTACTCCAGCCTAGGTGACAGTGCGAGACTTCGTCTCAAAAAAAAAAAAAAAAGACAAGAAAAAGTCTTAAGGCAGATAAGCTAGGAACCAGTGGCACTTGAGGAGGGGAGTTATCAGCATGCATGTGAATGGTTTACTGCACCTGTAGTTATAAGCTGAAGTCAAATGAGGGAATGTAAAGTAGAGACATGACACCCCTCATATTTTCATCTTATTATCTGGCATAGATTGCACGGAGCAGACCTCTCAACACTGACTAGATTCGCTTTTGAGTTCTTCTGTGGAGCCATCCTTCTCTTGTACTCCTCTTGTACTTCTCTTGTACATCCTTCTCTTGTACTCCTTGTAAGAAACGCAGAGGAGTACACTTACCTATCCATTTTCTGAAATTATACCCCAAATACATGATTATTGTGAAAAACATCGTGATGATAGGATTGATTTCCATTTTAGGATGAATCACATTTTGAAATTTTAACTCCATAAACCTAGACAATTCTCTGACAGTTTCCTCATGTGTAATTTTTCCTATTTCCCAGAAGAATGTTTCGTGACTCATGCACAGTTATTACCGCACACCACAGTTGACAGACAAAGCATGTGGACCCAGCCTGCATGCCTCCAAACTCATATAATCAATCACGTCTTCTATTACTCAGAGAAGTAGCCCTCCCTGATTTAAATGCAGACATTCCACCAACTTTTGGTTCCAGCCTTTCTTACCTTTTATGAACCTCAGTTTTGTAGTCATTATCTTTTTTTTGTCCATAGTCATATACAAATACTGAATATTTTCCCCATTTAAATAGCAAAATAAAATATACAAAAGTACATTGAATGCACTTAGATTTCTGGCTATCTCATTTGGCTCGACTTTTTACAAAAAAACTTAGAGTAATAGCTATGAACATGTACCATATCCATTTCCACCTATTCTCTGTCACAACAAATACAACTTTGACGCCATAAACACTGAAATAACTCTTAATCAGCTCATAAATATTTTAAAATTTTGCCAAAATCTGTAATCAGTACTTGATATTCATCATTGATTTTATCGTGACATTGGACATAATCAACCCATTTTTTTTGAAACATGTTTCCTTTAATCTTCATTGAGTTTCACTTAGGTTATTTGTTGTGGTTGCTGTTTTTGGTGGAGGGTCGGGGGAGATGTTGCATTTGTGGTCATTTTTTGGCTTTCCCCCATTGTCACACAGAATACTTTTTTCACGGTCTCCTTTGATGAATGTTTCCACTGTGTCATGCTATTAGGGTGCTGCAGGGCTAAGCCCTAAGCCCTCTCCACTACTCCATCCTCAGAAAAAATAATCCAGTCTCTAACAAAATATTTTCTGATGACTCCCATTTCTCTCTCCAACTCCATCTCCTCTTCTAAGTTCTAGACATTTACAAATCTAATAGCTTGTTCTTTTCTACTCATATATGTAACTACTCCCCAAACTTAAACCCTCTCCTAGCCAAAGCTTCTTTGTTTCAGGTAAACATTCTATGAGTGTGTGTGTGTGTGTGTGTGTGTGTGTGTGTATGTGTGAACAAAACATATTCCTACAATAAAATATAGGGGTTATTAATATAAGTAGAAACAAAGGGGAAATAATAGAACAAATCATTTTTAAAATAGCATCTTTTTAAATTGGCAAATAAAAATTGTATATATTATTGTGTTTGATGTGATGTTCTGCAATAAGTGTGTATTGTGGAATAACTAAATCGAGTTATTTAACATATGCACTATCTCACATAGTGTTTTGGGGCAAAAACACTTAAAATCTACTGTCAGCAATTTTCAAGCCTAAAATACATTGTTCAACTATAGTCAACCTATGATGAAATAGGTTGCTTGAATGTTTCCTTCCATCTAACTCAAAACTTGAATCCTTTTTCTTATATCTCCCCAACTAGAGCCTAACCCCTGTCCCTGGTAACCACCATTCTGTTTTCTACTTCTGTCTTTGAGATTTTGGGATTCTACATATGAGTGAGATCATGTGGTATTTTTCTTTCTATGCCTGGCTTATTTCATCTAACATAATGTTTATCCATACAGTTTGTTATCGCAAATGACAGGATTTCATTATTTTTATGGCTACAGAATATTCCATTGTATATATATATGTGTGTACATATACACACATATATATACACACCACATTTTCTTTTATTCATCTACTGCTGGACACCTAAGTTAATTTTATAACTTACCTACTGTGAATAGGGTGGCAATAAACATGGAAGCACATATTTCACTTTGATGTATCGAGTTCCTTTCTTTTGGATCATATATATATATATATATATATATATATACATATGATATCTTTTCTTTTGTTTGGAGATATACGTATGTGTGTATATATATATGTGTGTGTGTGTGTGTGTGTGTGTGTGTGTGTGTGTATATATTAGATCATATGATAGTTTTACTTTTAGGTTTTTGAAGAACCTCTATAGTGTTTTTCACTATGGCTGTAAAAGGGTTCCCTTTTCTTCACATCTTCTCTTAACACTTGTTATCTTTTTTGTCTTTTTGATAATATCTATTCTAACAGGTGTGAGGTGTTAGCTCCTTGTAATTGTAATTGAATTTCAATCACAGGTGTGAAGTGTTACCTTATTGTGATTATAATTGAATTGTGATTGTAATTTGAATTTCCCCAATGATTCATAATGTTGAACATTTTAAAATAAACCTGTAGGCCATTTATAAAAGTCAAGTTATTTGTTTCATTGATATTGAGTTGTCTGAATTCCTTACATATAGAATATTAAACTTATTAAATGTATGGTTTACAAATATTTTCTCCCATTTGTAGGCTGTCTCTTCATTCTGTTGACTGTTTCCCTTTCTGTGCAGAGCTTTTCAGTTTGCAAATCCCATTTGTCTACTTTGCTTTTGTTGCTGGTACCTATAGAATCAGGTCCAAAAAATTTATTGCCTAAGCCGATGTCATGGAGCTTTTTCACCCTGTAGTTTCTTCTAGTAGTTTTACAGTTTCAGGTCTGAAATTTAAGTCTTTAATATATTTTCATTTGATTTTTTTTATTTTATGAGTCTAATTTTATTCTTCTACATGTGGAGATCCAGTTTTCCCAGCATCATTTGTTTTCCTCTAATTTATTTACTTTAAATTAACAGATAAAATTGTATATATTTATCATGTATATGATGTTTTTCAGTATATATACTTTGTGAAATAGTCAAACCTAGCTAATTAAAATATGCATTACATAACAGTTGTTATTTTTGTGGTGAGACCATTTTATATCACTCTTAGTATTTCTCAGCACCATTTATTGAAAAGACCATCCTTTCTCAATTGTGTGTTCCTTTCATCTTTGTCAGAAATCAATTAACTGTAAATTCCTGAAATTATTTTTGGCTTCTCTATTGTTGCATTGATTTATGTGTCTGTTTTTTGTACTAGTACCATACTGATCTAACTACTATGGCTTTGCAGTAGATTTGAAGTTAAGCAATGTGGTGCAATCAGCTTTGTTCTTTTTTCTCAACATTGCTTTGGCTAGTCAGAGTTTTCTGTGGTTTCATACAAATTTTAGGATTGCTTTTTCTAGTTCTGTAAAAAACTGTCACTGGAAATTTGATAGCTATGCATTGAATACATAGATTGTTTTAGGTAGTTTTCAGTGTACAAGTTTTTTTCTATCACATTTGTTAAATTTTTTCCTTAAGTACTTTATTCTTCTTGATGTGGTAATAAATGAGATTGTTAATTATCTCCTTTTCAGATTCTTTGTGGTACATAGATTCACAAGTGATTTTTATTTTTTATTCTGCAACTTTATTTGCTTATTAGTTCTAACAATTTATTGGTGGAGTCTTTAGAGTTTTCTACATATAACATCATGTGTGTGTAAACAAGGACAATTTAACTTCTATTCCAATTTAGATGCCTGGAGTTTTTTATCTTACCTAATTTCTCAGGCTAGGAATGCCCCTATAATGTTGATAGAAAAGGGAAGAGAGTGAGCATCCTTGTCTCCTTCACGATCTTAAAGTAAAATATTTCGGCTTTCCATGGTTGAGGATGATAGCTGTGGGCTTGGCATATATGGCATTTACTGTGTTCTGTTAAAGAAAATCTTAATTTAGATAAAGAAGCAAATGAGTAATGACAATTTAATTTTGAAAAAAATTGAGATGTGCATATCTAATGCTATTTTGAAAGTTAAAAGTTAACCAAAGTTGGTTGACCATAAAACAAGGCTTTATGATACACACTTCACAAATATATTTTCCATGGTAAGTACTGCAAAGTTCATGGAATCATGAAAGCAAATTAAAGAGGTGAAAATGCTAAACAATTTTTCTAAAAGATTAATATATAACATGTTTACTGAGTTTTACTGTCTAAATTCATTCATTGCATCTAGAATAAACTTTTAGAAAAAGTAAACTCAAATCAATCTCAATTTTTTCATATTTATTATGTCTTAAAAATGAACACATAATCAGAATAATAAAGCTGGAAGAAGCATGAGATATTAAAAAGGAAGCCCTTCCTTTTTGGAAGAGAAAATGGTCAAGGGTATTAATTTCATGAAAATGGCTGGGGAAGCTTTCTGAGGGACCTGATGTGACTCTTCCTCCACTTTGCTAGCATCATTAGCAGCTGGAAACCTTCATTTGCACTGTAGTTCTTCCTCTGTGGAACTTTTCTGTTGCGGTGTAGCTTTGTTAGAGAAACAGATCCTTGCTAGTAGTACCTGTTCGTGTTGTTGGAATAGTCACATCATTCACAGTTTTATGTCCATATTGTATTTCTCATGTCATAAGAGTCAAGACCTCCATGATCACATGCACCTGTGTTGGAAGCTGGCAAGAGGCTCAACTCAGCTGAGTCATCCACCAAACCCACTTTGGCACTGTCAAAATAAGGCAAAGACTGCTGCTGCCACAGGCTACTTCAGGTGGTAACTCACACCAGGTACAGAGGGTGGCAGAGATCAACAGATAGAGCAGAAAGTCTGGGGCCCTGTGAGGTGCAAAATTCCAGGTGGCAAGATCATGAGGGAGTAGCTGCTTCAAGTCCTGGAAACATGATGTATTATCCCATCAGAATTTACTTAAAAATACAAATTCAGAGTTAGCATTAAGAATTCAAAGACTTCAATGCAGATCATTAAACTAAGTGCAGACCCTTCTAAGAGTTGGTCCTTGTACAACATACTAGTCACTCATCCAAAGATTTAGCCCTGTCTAAAGATGGTGGAATTCCTCCAGAATGAGTGTATATTCATCTCACATATTGTTTAATGAAATTGGGAACAGAAAATGGTTGATTACATTTTAGTTATAAAGTAAGATTCATGCAAAATATACATACAGACAATTGTTTTATAATAAAGATTATTAGTAAAAACTTTTCCAATATAGTTTAAATGACATTAGCATTGTCTACTTCATGAATCAAAAATGTCAGATTTGTTTGTGCTCAAAGCAAACACATGCACGGTTACTTCATTTTCAAAATGCATAGAATACTTGAACCTAACTTATTAGGTTGTTGACAAGATTAAAAAATATAGGGCAAAGCATAAACATGGATCAATCGTATAGAGTTCAATAAATATTAATAATTTGTTATTATTATTACCATTACTATATTTCTGATTTATGTTTTCTGTTGGTAGCACTGCAATAAATTTTCTTATACCAAACATTTTTAATAATGTCTCACTGGAACAGATGTCCAAAAGATAAATGATTAGATTAGTGATTATGTTTATGTCCCTTGACAAATCATCAACACCTATACTTCCAAATGGGCTTTGAAACACAGTACGTGTATAATAGATTACACTACTGCTTGCTGCATAGGAAACACTCCACTTTATAGTTGAATAGTTTAATACTTTAACACTCCAATATTTGAAAAAGTGTGTGTGTGTGTGTGTGTGTGTGTGTGTGTGTGTCTGTGTCTGTGTGTTTCCCCTAGGATTCAGATGAGTGAAATTCTGGGATGCTTAGCTTCAAAATCAATAGCAGATGGCTCTAGAGGAGATATGTTGGTTCTTACCAAGTGTCACTGGAATAACACAGAATGCTACACTGATGATATGAGACTGATGTAGAATTAGTTCCAGCTATTCTGAAGCAGCTAAAAGAATCAAGTATTCATGTGAAATGTACCTATAAAATCAATATAAATTTTGACAGAGTACTTAGCCATTTTCCGTGTTTGTATCAAGTAGTTGGTAAGTGCCATAGTCCTTAATGTTCTTTTGAAAGTGAGGATCTATTTCAGACATCAGAAATACTTCAGTGTAATGATTTCATGATAGTAATTCCTGTTTGCTACTGATCCAACACATAGCCAAGTTAACTTTACGATCACCTTCTGGAAATGCAAAATGGGCCCAATAAATATGGGATTTATGAGTAAATAATGCCTGCTAAAGGTATGTGACTCATTTCAACACCCCTGACAATCTCTCAGCTGTGTATTTTTTCATTTCCTGCTTAAGTCAAGAGCAAATTGAAAACCACACTGCTAACATGACAATTTTGCTACCACAAGAGATGAGTCATAACCTTGACATAACAAGGAATCAAACTCTGGCATATCTTCTTGCAATAAAAGTTGCTGTCATGTGAGTAGACCAGTGGATATTTCGTGTAAGATAATTCTAGCGTTAAGTAGGACAATTTGTAGTAGGAAAGAGGATTTTATTTTACAATTTATATAAAAAGTGCCTCCTTCAATATGTCTGATGTGTAATGATTTGGAAATATTTTCTTGGTTCAAAAGAAACATATAAATATTAAAGAAGCGACTTTAGGGTTTTTATTTTAGCTACATGTCACCTAACAAGAATATAAAATTTCTAAATGGAGGGAGATATGACTCTGCCCTATTCGTTATTAAAAGGTGATTTGTCAGCATACAAAAGAATATAGTGAAGTATACATTATTTTACACAGACCACATAATAGAGGATGCCACTGTTTCCTGAGAGTGGATTTGCATTGGTTGCTCATATTTGGTTTTCTCAAAAGAATGAAAAATTAATTATCAAATAAAGTATTCTGGCTAATAAGTAAATCAAACGAAGCAAAATAAAACAAAAGATAATAATAAAAGGAAAAGGGGGGCATATAGATTACTAGGCAAAACTCTTTTGGAGGCTGAGATGAGAGGATCACTTGAGATCAGGAGTTCAAGACCAGCCTGGCCAACATAATGAAACCTCATCTCTACTAAAAAAAAAAATATGAAAATTAGCCAGGCATGGTCGCACATGCTTATAGCCCCAGCTAGTTGGGAGGCTGGGGCACAAGAATCGTTTCAACCCATGGGGCAGAGGTTGCAGTGAGCCAAGATGGCACCACTGCAGTGCAGCCTATGTGACAGAGTGAGACTCCATCTCAAAAAAAAAAAAAATAACTGTGCAAATATTCCTAAGTAAATATTCTGTTACAACTACTTTTCAATGATAGAATACGAATTGTAGTGATATATTTAGAACTCTGTTCTCCTAATATTCTTTCTGTAGAGGATTATAAAAATAGCATTTGAAGTTAAACACTGGAAATTTCTACGTATAAAATATTTTCTTAATTAAAGAAATGTTAAAAATTGGCATGTATTATGTTGGGTTCTTCTGAAATATGTTCTAAAGTTCTGTAATAACAAAATGGATTTTTTTCCATCTGTAAATATTAAGAAGTGTTTCTCCCCCAAGTAGATATGTTTAACTGTACACATTTATAAGACTATGGGTGTGTTGCAAGCAGATATCTTTCTAGAGACAGCTAATAATACCTGAAAGATATTCTTTAAATCTCTGAAATAATTTTGCTGCTTTGGTCCATTTTCTATTTCAAAATTTTATTGATTTTTGTCTCTTAAAAAATAACTTGTAATTAAATTATTCATTTTTTTAACTGTTTTCTTTTTTAATGTTACCCATAAGTTCATAATTCCAAATATTATATCCTAAATATTAACAATATCAGTATATTGTATTAAAAAATCTTGGTAGCATTGCAACTTTCATCCCTCTTAAAGAAAACACATTAAAATTTCAAAAAGTACAGGCAATGGTATTAAAATATTGCTTGAGCTGTTAACTACAATTACTTACATAAGACTTCATAAAAATAAAAATTCATTTAAAATGAAATATTATCATTTTGCATTGTCTTAAGATTTGTGAAAAAGTTTATTTTCCACTCTATAAAGATTTTTTGAGAGAAATTTTTCTTATGTAGCCTTTCACATGCATTTTCACTTAATTTCTAATTACAGAACTATATTTATATTTCAATGACTTACATTGAAATATTAGCTGTCCTGATATATCTCAGCTTAATACTAAAATAATGGTCAACTATCTTGATAGTAATATGACAAAACACTTGACGATTCTGATTTTTTTAAAAGCTAGAGAAAAAAGTTAAACTATGGAGACACTAGTTGGGGGAAGAACATCATATAGGATTTAATAAGTAACTTTATATAATACAAAATCACTTTTATTACTTCTCTATGAAAGACTTTGTGATTAATACATAGCTATAAATCCAAGATATTTTCTAATTAATGGGCAAGATATAGAAGTGGCTTGAACTTTAGTCATTTATATATTATATTAAAAACTGGAGAAACGTTATTTAGAATAATTTTAATGTATGCTCATTGTAGAAGTAAACTATAGATTTCATAATGTTAAGTCTGTTAATTGGTAAAATAAGAATCATAATAGCCAGCCATCAGTTTGTCTTTTGTGAATGACATATACCTACACACCATAATTTCCTAATTGGTCATGTAGTTTATGTAGTCTTTACATTAATTAGTTAACTGATACACAAAATCCAAATAATTATAAAATTGACTGAAAATACACACCTAGGTATAAAGATTAATAGTATTATGTTTCAGTACTTACTTTTAATACAAAATAAAGACATTTTCTCTAGTCTAATTCCCCATGGATATACTATTTTCTTTTCTTTTTGTCTGTAAGGTTACCAATTTCTACATGTTAATATTAGAGGATTTTTAAGGCATTGTTGAGAGAGGAGACCATAATTCACCAAGTAACTTTGTTTTTCCTTAAAAGGGCTCTAAAACTTGGACATTGTTCTTCATAGGATAAGCTAATTCTAGAGGCAATAGATAGACCAATATTTCTAATTTCAGGAATGGAGAATAGTAGTTAAGAATTATACCTCTTTTAAATGATATTTATTTTTAATTGAATAATTACAGATGTCTTTGGTATACAATGTGATGTTTTGATTTATATGCATACAAACAAAGGTACATACACATAGTAGGATGATTAAATCAAACTAATAATCATCTTCACCATCTCACATATTTATCATTTTTCTGATGAGAACATTTAAAATCTACTCTGAGAAATTTTAAGTGTATTATACTTAAGTATAACATATACTTTAAGTAATTATGGTCACTGTACAGTACAATGGATCTCCAGTATTTATTCCTCCTATATAACTGAATGAAACTTTTTACCCTTCAACCAATCTTTTACAATCTGTAATTAAAGAAATGCTTCTTTTAACTTCAGATTGTGAGAGACAAAATTCTGCCTCTACCACTTAATAGCCATGCAACATATAGGGGAGAAAAACAAACGTGGTTAATGTGACTACCTGCATTTTTTTGTTAGTCATTAAATGAGAAAATAAAATGTACCTCTGGGTATTGTTTTGTGGGGAAAAAAATGAAAATAGTTTAAATTTTGGGTACACATTAATAAATAAAAGCTAATCATCATCAATTATTTGAGAATTTATAGAAACATTTTGATAACCTGTAAAAATGTCATGATTATGATTATCTCCTTTTATCTATATATCTATACAAACACACAGCCACACACATTGCTACATATAAATCTATAAATTTAATGGATACACTACTTCCAAATAAATCTGGAGATAAAAAAGGAGACTTTATAACTAATACTTCAGAAATTCAAAGGATCATTAGCGGCTACTATGAGCAACTATATGCCAATAAATTGAACAAATGAATACCTAGATGAATACAATCTTGGTACAACATACCAAGACTGAACTACGAAGAAATCAAAACCTGAACAGACCAGTAAAATGTAATGAGTTCAAAGCCATAATAAAGTCTCTCAATAAAGAAAAGAAAATGAAGGCAGAAATAAAGTTATTCTTAGAAACTAATAAGAAAGAAGACAATATACCAGAATCTCTGGGACATATATAAGCAGCAGCTAGAGGGAAATTTATAATGCCCACATGAGAAGTGAGAAAAGATCTAAAATAGACACCCTATCATCACAATTAAAAGAACTAGAGGAGCAAGATCAAACAAATTCAAGAGCGAGCAGAAGACAAGAAATAACTAAGATCACAACAGAACTAAAGGAGACAGAGACACAAAATATCCTTCAAAAATCAGTAAATCCAGGAGATGGTATTTTGAAAAGATCAACAAAACAAATAGGCCACATGCCAGACTAATAAGAAAAGAGAAGAATCTAATAGATGTAATAAAAAATGAAAAAAGTGTATATGACCACAGATTCCACAGAAATACAAACTACCAACAGAGATTATCACAAACAGCTCTTTGCACATAAACCAGTATATTCTGAAGAAATGGATAAATTCGTGAACACATACCCTCCCAAGACTAAACCAGGAAGAAGTTAAATACCTGAATAGACAAATAAAAAGATCTGAAGTTGAGGCAGCAATTAATAGTCTAACAACCAAAAGAATTCCAGGTCCAGACAAGTTCACAAACAAATTCTACCAAACATACAAAGAGGAGCTTGTACCATTCCTTCTGAAACCATTCCAAATGATACAAATGGGGAAATCCTCCATAACCCATTTTATGAGATCAACATCATCCTGGTACCAAAATCTGACAGAGACATATCTAAAAAAGAAAATTTCAGGCTAATATCCATGAGGAACGTCAATGCAAAGTTCTTCAATAAAATAATGGAAAACTGAATGCAGCAGCACATCAAAGAGCTTATCCACCACAATCAAGTAGGCTTCATCCTGGGGATGCAAGGCTGGTTCAACATTTGCAAGTCTATAAACATAATCCATCACATAAACAGAAACAAAGACAAAAACCACACAGTTAATATATGCAGAGAAGGCCTTCAACAAAATTCAACAGCCCTTTCTCCTAAAAACTCTCAATAAATTAGGTATCCATGGAATGTATCTCAAAATAATAAAAGCTATTTATGACAAACCAACAGCCAATATCATATTGAATGGACAAAAGCTGGAAGCATTCCCTTTGAAAACTGGCACTAGACAAGTATGCCCTCTCTCACCATTCCTATTCAATATAGTATTGGAAGTTCTAGCCAGAGCAATCAGGCAAGAAAAAGAAATAAAGAGTATTCAATTAGGAAAGGAGGAAGTCAAATTGTCTCTATTTGCAGATGACATCATAGTGTATTTAAAAGACCCCATCGCCTCAGCTCAAAATCTCCTTAAGATGATAATCAACTTCAGCAAAGTCTCAGGATACAAAATCAATATGCAAAAATCACAAGCATTTCTATGCACCAATAACAGACTTAAAGAGAGCCAAATCATGAGCAAACTCCCATTCACAATGGCCACAAAGAGAATAAAATACCTAGGAATACAACTAAAAAAGGATATGAAGGACCTCTTCAAGGAGAACTACAAACCACTCTCAAGGAAAAAAGAGAGGACACAAACAGATGGAGAAACATTCCACGCTCATGGTTAGGAATAATCAATATCATGAAAATAGCCATACTCCCCAAAGTAATTTATAGATTCACTGTTATCCCCATCAAGCTACCATTGACCTTCTTCACAGAACTGAAAAAAAAATCACCTTAAACTTCATATGGAACCACAAAAGAGCCCACATAGCCAAGACAATCCTAAGCAAAAAGAACAAAGATGGAGACATCACGCTACCTGGCTTAAAACTATACTACAAGGTGACAGTAATCAAAACAGCATGGTACTGGTACCAAAACAGAGTTATAGACCAATGGAACAGAACAGAGGTGTTGGAAGTAATGCCACACATCTACAACCATCTGTTCTTTGACAAAACTCACAAAAACAAGCAACAGGAAAAGAATTCCCTATTTAATAGATGGTGCTGGGAAAACTGGCTAGCCATGTGCAGAAAGCTGAAACTGGACCCCTTCCTTACACTTTATACATAAATTGACTCCAGGTGGATTAAAGATTTAAGGATAAGATCTAACACCGTAAAAATACCCTAGAAGAAATCCTAGGCAATATCATTCAGGACATAGGCATAGGCAAGGACTTCATGACTAAAACACCAAAAGCAATGGCAACAAAAGCCAACATAGACAAACGGGATCTAATCAAACTTAAGAGCTTCTACACAGCAAAAGAACCAATAATTAGAGTGACCTGGCAACCAACAGAATGGGAAAAATTTTTGCAAGCTACCCATCTGACAAAGTCCTAATATCCAGAATCTACAAAGAACTAAAACAAATTTATAAGAAAAAAATGAATAACCCCATCAAAATTGGGTAAAGGATATGAACAGGTACTTTTCTTTTCTTTTTTTTTTTTTTTAAGTTTATTTATTTAACTTTAGGTGCATATTATATCTGGCATTTCTCCCCACGTTATCCCTCCCCACCCTCCCCTCCCTCCCTATCATTAGAGAAATGCAAATCAAAACCATATAGAGATACTCTCTCATGCCTGTTAGAATGGCAATCATTAAAATATCTGGAAACCACAGATGCTGGAGAGGATGTAGAGAAACAAGAACACTTTTACACTGCTGATGTGATTGTAAATTAGTGAAACCATTGTGGAAGACAGTGTGGTGATTCCTCAAGGATCTAGAAATATAAATACCATTTTACCCAGCAGTCCCATTACTGAGTATATACCCAAAGGTTTATAAATCATTCTATTATAAAGACACATGCACATATATGTTCACTGCAGCACTGTTTACAGTAGGAAAGACTTGGAACCAACCCAAATGCCCATCAAACCTAGACTGAATAAAGAAAATGTGGCACATATACCTCATGGAATAATATGCAGCCATAAAAAAGGATGAGGTCATGTCCCTTGCAGGGACATAGATGAATCTGGAAACCATCATTCTCAGCAACCTGACACAAGAGCAGAAAACCAAACACCACATGTTCTGACTCATAAATGGGTGTTGAACAATGAGAACACATGGAAACATGGAGGGGAACATCACACACTGGGGTCTGTTGGGGGGTGGGGTGCTAGGGGAGTGATAGCAGAGGATAGGGAGATTCGGGAGGGATAACATCAGGAGAAATACCTAATGCAGGTGATGGGGGGATAGAGACAGGAAACCACCATGGCATGTGTATACCTATGTAACAATCCTGCAAGATCTGCACAGGTATCCCAGAATTTAAAGTATACTTTTAAAAAATCCATACTACCCAAAGCAATCTACAGATTGAATTCAATCCCTATTAAATTACCATTGAAATTCTTTACAGAAATAAGGGAAAACAATTATCTAATATATATGGAACCACAAAAGACCCAGAATAGCCAAGGCTCTCCTAAGAATAAAAAACAAGATGAATCACATAACCTGATTTCAAATTAGACTACAGAGCTATAATAATCAAAACATCAGGTACTGCCATATAAATAGACACATATACTGATGGAAAAGAATAGAGAACTCAGAAAAAAAATTCAGACACCCACAGTGAACTCATTTTTGGTAAAGATGCCAATAATACACACTGGAGGAAAGACTGTCTCTTTAATAAATGATGTTAAGAAAACTGGATATTCATATGCAGAAGAATAAAATCAGACCCCTGTATCTCAAAATGTACAAAAATTAAATCAAAATGGATTAAAGACTTAACTCCAAGACTCAAAAGTATGAAACTTCTAAAAGATAATATTGGGAAAAGTCTTCAGGACATTTGTCTTGGCAAAGATTTCTTAAACAATACCACACAAGCACAGGTAACCAAAATGAACATGGACAAATAGGTTCACATCAAGTTTAAAAGCTTCTGCAGAGCAAAGGATACAATCAACAGAGTGAAGAGACAACCCACAGAAGAGGAGAAAGTTATTTGCAAACTATCCCTCTGACAAGGGATTACTAATCAGAATATATAAGGAGCTCAAACAACTCTATTGAAAAAAAATCTAATAATTTGAATAAAAAATGGGCAAAGATATGAACAGTCATTCCTCAAAAGAAGACATACAAATGACAGACATATGAAAAGATGCACAATATCAATGAATGTCAGAGAAGTGAAAATCAAAAGTTCAACAAGATATCATTTCACCACCAGTTAAAATGACTTATATCCAAAAGACAGGCAATAAAAAATGCTGTCGAGGATGTTGAAAAAAAGGAATCCTCCTACACTGTCAGTGAGAATGTAAATTAGTACAATCACTATGGACAATGGTTTGGAGATTCCTCAAAAAAACTGAAAATTGAGTTACCATGTGACCCAGCAATCTAACTGTTGGTTATATACACAAAAGAAATGAAATCAGTGCAGGAAAAAGATACGTTTGTTTTGGCACAGTTTGTAATAACTAAGATTTGGAAGCAACTTATGTGTCCAGCAACAGATTACTGAATAAAGAAAATGTGGTATATATACACAATGAAGCATTATTGAGCCACAAAAATAAATAAGACTCAGTCATTTGCAACAACATGGATGGAATTGGACATCATCATTTTAAGTGAAATAAGCCAGGCACAGAAAGAAAACATTGCATGTTCTCATTTACTTGTGGGATCTAAAGATCGAAACAATTGAACTCATAAGCGTAGAAAGTGGAAGGATGGTTACCAGAGGCTGGGAAAGGTAGCCTGGAGCTGGGGGAAGGTACAGATGGTTAATGGGTACAAAAAGAAATTGAAAGAATGAATAAGACCCACTGATAGATAGCATAATAAGCTGACTATAATCATTGTCAATATAATCAATAATCATTGTACATTTTTAAATAACTTAAAAAGCATAATTGGATTATTTGTAACTCAAAGGCAAATGCTTGAGAGGATGTATACCCCATTCTTCCTGATCTACTCATTTGACATTGCATGCCCGTATCAAAATATCTCATGTACCCCACAAATATATATATACCACATATATACCTACTATGTACACATAAAAATTAAAGATAAATAAAAAATAATTTAAAAATACTGGACATTTGTAGATATACTCATATCCCAAAAAGTTAGATAAAACTGATGTTATTATTTTCAATTAATATAACTAATTTGTGCACATACGGGCAGACAGTTATATAACAAATCTGATAACTGGGTTTTGCTCAGAATAAATATTTATAACAAAGTGGGGCATGAATAATCATCAATGGCAGGAATAATCAGGATTCTTATTGCTACAGAATTTGCTGTCATGCCAATCTCCACCCCCACCACCATATGTGCAATTTCTTTTTATCAACCTGAATTTCAGAGAAGTTTTTTTTGTTTGAAACTCACGTTTATGTCTTGCTTTTTAAAACACTGTATTAATGTGATAAAAGTGTGATCTAGGTGATTTCAGACTTGAAAGTCAGTTATAGAGCATGTTGCTATGAAGCAAAGAATGAGCGCTCTGAAAGCAGTGGTTCTGTTACTGAAACAGAATCCATATGGGTCTACAACAACCTCAATCCTTGCCTACTTGGAAGAAAGTATTTGACCAAGGAGGCAGAAGGCAGAAAAAGAACCTGAGGCAAGATTTGGAGCAGGAATAAAAGGAAGTAAAGTACACCTGGAAGGGGGCCAAGCGGTGACTTACAAGATCAAGTGTTGAGTTTGACATTTGCCTTGGGGTTTTATACATTAGCATACTTTCCAGATCTTGCATCCTTTCTCCTCTGATTCTTTCCTGGGGGTGTGCTGTCTCCTAGCACTTGGGAGAGGAGCATGCACAGTGTGTTTACTGGAGTTGTACATGTGCTTAGTTGACACGTTATTCCCTTAATAGTCTAGCATTCCTAGAGAAAGGTCATATACCCATTAAACTACACAATTTTGCCTCTTAATGCACAAACTTGAGCCCATTCACCCAATTCCTGATCTTATTGGGAAGCAAACTAATCTCCAGTTTCAGGTGTTTTCTGTCTGCTGGGAGACAGCCTTTCCCTGGTGCCACCTGTGATTAATTATTATTTTAGAGAGACAGTTAACAACCACCTGACCCTCACCTGATGATCACCTGACATTTCTGGTGTGTATGTCAAGGGGGAAGAGGAGTCCTCCTCTGTGCCGCTCATGCCTGACTAGCTACTTACTGTAACAGTTCTAGGCACAAATATTGGTGCTGAAACTTACTAGTTATTTGACATTGAACAAATAAATTAATCACTCCAGAGACCCATAATTGTAAATTGGAATTGCACATTCGTCCACACCATAGCAGAGAAAAGGTAAAGGGTGGTTTGTGGATGGGACTATGGTATCAGCTACTGTATAAAAGTGAATTTTCAATGCCAGGCTTGGCAAAATATGAATCAAATATTGTGGCAGAAAGTGATTCCAGAAGAAAGATATTTGAATCTTGTCCTATAGATACTGGTGGTGCTTTAAAATTTATTAAGCAAGACATGAATAAAGCAACAGAACATTGATTTTGTAGAGATGCATAAAGCAATTTGAAGCTGAATATAATAAAACCAGTAATGGCATCTAGAAAGAAACAGTTGCATTGAACATACGTGTTTACCTCCATCCTCCTCTAAGACTCAATAAAATAATAATAAAGTTATAAAATAAGAAAGTATAAACCAACAAGAATTTCAAGAACAAATAAGAAAACAGGAACAATATGTGTAAGTCTGGAAAGGGAACAGGCAAAAGGCAATTGATTTAGAAAATTCATAAAAGGTAAACCTTCCTGGAATAATCATGGAGGAATCCTGATTTATATAAATGAACTCTAAAATGGTGTACAAACTAAAGGAAGCAATCATCACAGAGTTGATGAAAAAGTGAGGCAGACAACTATTATTTAGAAATCTGCTTAACAGGCAGACAAAATTTTCTATCAATATTGACAGAAAGGCAATTATCCCTCCAAAGCAAGAGAAAATACTAGAGCCTTTTCCTTGCAGTCAGTAAAACATGAGAAATATGAAAATGAGAAAACTTTGCACAAAGAAAACTTTGCGACTGGGGTACCTTACACAAATAGGCATAGTCAGAGAAATCTGTCAACTGAATGGTGAGAGCTACCCTGATCTCAGCTCTATTCCCTCATCAGGCTTTGAAAAAATCACTAAGGATTATACAGTCCTTTCAATCCGAAGTTTAAAAACTTTCTCTGTAGAAAGCCCAACCTGTGGGAGGAAGGAAGAAAGAAAAGAATAAAAGATGAATAAAAAGGAAAGGAAGGAAGAAAACATGAGAATTTTTAATACCCTAGTGACACAGCCTAATTAAATACCCAACAAAAGTCTCAGCTCTTCAAGCCATGTTATGCACCAGAGTTCTTCAATTAGTGTGCAGCCCAAATCAGAAAACATTTGTAAAACAAACAAAGTAAAATAAAATGTTGATTAAAGGGTAAAGATATCAACAAAACAAACAGGAAAATCAAACCAAGGCTGTAAGGACAGTCTGGAAAACAAGAGATGACCCCAACACATGTACATACCTTCTGTGCTACACAGCCTCTAAGAGTGATCCCTGTCCCAGTCTGCATGACTGTTTTAATCTGTTTTTGTACTGCTCTAAAAACTGAATAATTTATAAAGGAAAAGGATTTAATTGACTCATCTTTTTATGGCTGGGAGTGGGGCCTCAGGAATCTTACAATCATGGCAGAAGGTGAAGGGGAATTAAGACACTTTCTTCACAAGATGGCAGGAAGGAGAAGTGCCCAGTGAAGTGGGAAGGGCCTCTTATAAAACCATCAAATGTCCTCAGAGCTCACCATCATGAGACCAGCATAGGGGAACCGCCCCCACGATTCAATTATCTCTACCTGGTCTCTTCCTTGACTCACGGGGATTATGGGGATAATGGAGATATGGGGATTACAATTCAAGATGGGATTTGGTGGGGACACAAAGCCTAACCTTATTAATGACCTTGCATACATCCCTTTCTTTGGATAACTTGCTACCAAAATCAGAATAGGAGATTTGCAGCCTACAAACAATGAGTGAGTGAAGAGAGAGGAAAGATTCACTTCATTCCCTCTTGGGCTAGGAGGGTGTCACCAGGAAAGCACTCATCGCAGGCAGGGACAACCAAGGGGCTCCCAAGGACCAGAGATATCACAAGATGACCCTGCCATCACAAGAGGCCACCCACTGAGACCGCTTTCATGCCACCCCTCCCTGACCATAGATGTTTTCCCCTACAAGGCCCCTTCCCAGACTATTCCTGCTATGCACATTGATCTTCTCATGCCTTGAACTATCTCAAGCTCTGTCTCGTCCTGTGCGTGGGGACTTAGTATTTAAACACCCTTAAAAAACCCGTCCAAAACCTGTCCCCCTTCAACTATGCTGCTACACTGAAGTGATCTGCAAAGGATGCTTTCATCTCTGACCCACCCGCTACCTATGATGGAGACTCCATAGTGGCTTTCCAGCCCAGGCGTTATCCTGAGACACCACTCACACACACCCACGTATTAAGTCATTCTCATGCAGCTATGAAGAAATACCCAAGACTGGGTAATTTTTAAAGAAAAGAGGTTTAATTGACTCACAGTTCCATATAGTTGGGTAGACCTCAGGAAACTTACAATCACTCTTCACAGGGTGGCAGGAGAGAAAATGAATGCCAGTGGGGGAAATGCCGGATGCTTGTAAAACTATCAGATCTGAATCTCGTGATAACTCACTCATTGTCATCAGAACAACATGGGGGAAACAGCCCTCATGATTCAATTACTTCCTGTGTCTCTCCCTCAACACCTGGGGATAATGTGGATTACAATTCAAGATGAAATTTGGGTGGGAACACAGGTAAAACATACCAACCTGTATGTAGAAATGTATAGAGAAATATTGTTTTGTCAATGTTACATTTTTTGGGACTGTCTTCTAATTTCTTTCTACTAATCTTTTTTTGTTTGTTTGTTTTTGAGACAAAGTCTTGCTCTGTCACCCAGGCTGGAGTACAGTGGTACAATCTTGACTCACTGCAATCTCCACTTCCTAGGTTCAAATGATTCCCATGCCTCAGCCTCCCAAATAGCTGGGATTACAGACATGTGTCACCATGCCCAGCTAATGCTTTGTATTTTTATTAGAGATAGCATTTTACTGTGTTGGCCAGGCTGGCCTCAAACTCCTGGCATCAAGTTATCCATCTGCCTTCACCTCCCAAAATACTGGGATTACAGGCATGAGCCACCACACCAGCCATCTTCCTGCTGATCTTCTATTAAATATTTTATCTGTGACTTTCTCCAGGCTTTTATGTCCCTATCTTTGTCTCTGCCTATGCATCATGATGAATTATTAAATATTTAATATAATAGAATAATTACTGAGAATTAATCATTTGATTCCAACTCTGAAATCAATATCAATCAATGACAAGTATCTTAATACCTCCCATCAATTCAAAAAAGTACCCTTTGCTCAATGGGACAATGACATGGGGATGGTGAGCAAATGCAGGTGATGTATACAAGGAAGATGGCAAAATACATCCTCGGAAGCTAACATGTGTCCTCATATTGGGGCTGTATGTGATGAGCTTCAGCAAATCATAAGATAGATTACTTTTTAATGTATCTTGGTTTTCCAGTATTTTATATGAGATTAGTTTGCTCCTTAGAAATAGATTATTTCAGCATGCCTTACATTTTTGATATCATTGAAAAATGTGTACCCTTTCATGATAAGCATATTCTAAATATTTTTTTACATTTGACTGATTAATTTCTATTTATCTTTCAGTACTTAAGTCAAATTGTACATCCACCAAAGTTCTTAACTAACCTTTAGTAAAGACTTATCATCACTGGCAGGGTTGCTAATTATTTTTTGTAGTACTCTTTCTCTGCCTATCTTAGAATTACAAACTGTTAAGTTTGGTACTTGGCCAATTGCAATGGTCTGCTAGCTTCCCGTGAAAGTAATTCTGGGGCCTTTACCTGGGTTAATAACACCTTTTCATAATGATACTAAATAACCGAGCAATAATCTATCATTCACTTAACACACAGTTTTTCAGGACATCTAAGGCCTTGGAGCTGGTGTTGGTTCAGCCACTCCAAATGTTGTTACTGAATGATGAGGGGTGAATGCAGTTAAGGTATTCTGAATGCACAAACAATGTTGTATCCCTTGAGCGATGATTAGTTGGGAATATATTCTGCCAATAGATTCAGTTGTGTCTGAGCTGTCATAAAGTTTCTCATGACTGTCTTTCTTGAATATTAGGTGTAAATGATGAGATATTTGGCCACCGTTTTATGCAGATATTTACCTACTCAGATCCTACTGTGATTCTGTAAGTGCCTGATTTTGTAGTGTTCAAACCCCGTTTTTTTACCTGGAATAGTCAAAACAGCTTTAGTGATGCAGCCACATCCAGCAAGCAGCAGTGATGTCTGTCTCTTCAGCATGGATAATTGCCTTAACGATATGTCATCCTGGTTCACAACAACTCGGTAGATAAGCTGACCCCTGACAGTAACAAAATGCCCTGCATGGTTCAAATGTACAAATTTCAAGTCTGCAAAATAACAAACATGATAAGCAGAACCAAAAAATAACTCAATCACGATCAAACAGCTAATATTTAGAATGGTGATTAAATGATATTTGGTGCTGTCTTTTTACTAAATCACTCATATAGGTACCTTGAAACATTTTTGTAAATTGATTTATATAAAATTAATCTTCTTATAGGAAATCAAGCCTGTGAGCTTTCCCAGCAGCAGCTATGCGATGGTATCACATCTAGAGTAGCAGTGAAGTGTATTATTCCCCTGTCCTAAGACTGTATTATGAGAAAAGAAAAAAAGAAAGGTATTTTCTTCAGCAAAATTTATCATTGATATGTGCCAACAACTGCTACAATTTCTCCCTGTTCTTCCCATTTATTGCCTGTCTGAACCCAGAATCAGTACTCAAATGAGCCTCTTTTTCAGATAGCAGGATTGTAACTGCTGTCTTCTACATTGTGTTTTCAATAAAGAGACAAAGGAAGACGAGGCTGCTTCTATGACTAAAAATCACTACTTACCATGATTTAGTCAATAAGATGGAAGTACTCTCTGACTCATTGTACTTCATAAAATTCACAAAGTTCGTAAGAACTGAAAAAGTACTCTGAACACCAGTGCATACTCTGCCAAGCACAAAATGAGCAGTCCCAGACCCATTCCACTTCCAGATAACAGAATAATGGGTATGTTGGGAAAAATAGGGAGCTGGAAGATTACATCAGCCTCCACCCCTTCATTCCAAGCACTGCATCCTCCTACCCTTTCCCAAGGTATCCTCCTTTCCACCCTCACATTTAGATGAAGAACAAATTCATCCATTTACACTACCAACACTTTTTATCCCTATTATGCTTTTATTTCTATTAACAGATATTTATTTTTTAACCCCAGTTCTCAAAGAAATGCCTTTTATATCATAAAGGAAAGCATGCATCTATTTGATGTAATGTTTTTTAGAGCATTTTGGATTACTGGCAGGAAGGAAATGCATGTTTTGTTCTGATAATATATAACTGGGAAGAACAAATTGATACAGAATACTTTATTATATACTTTTCGTAACTTTCTCTGCTGTTGAGTCAGGTAAGCAGTAAACAAAGCCCAAAATGGATTGCATAACTACTACAGTGAGAATCCATTTGAAGCCACCTGGATTTCTTTATTAACCATTTTAGGGTATATATTTTAAGCAGTGAGGTGTTTAGTTTTTATTAACAATATTACAAATCTTTTAAGTAGAAGGATAAATAGCACCAGTAAAACAAATCCCTGTGGCCCTAAAAATGTCCTGGGAATTAATATAATTTAACATCGCTACACATTGTATAGTATGTTTTTGCCACTTAAAAAATCTGTAACATCCTTTGTAGGGACATGGATGAACCTGGAAACCATCATTCTCAGCAAACTGACACAAGAACAGAAAATCAAACACCGCACATTCTCACTCATAGGCGGGTGTTGAACAATGAGAACACATGGACACAGGGAGGGGAGCATCTCACACTGGGGTCTGTCGGTGGGGAAAAAGGGGAGGGACAGCGGGGGGTGGGGAGTTGGGGAGGGATAGCATGAGGAGAAACACCAGATATAGTGATGGGGAGGAAGGCAGCAAGTCACACTGCCATGTGTGTACCTATGCAACAATCTTGCATGTTCTTCACATGTACTCCCAAACCGAAAATGCAATAAAAAGTATATATATTTAAAAAAATCTGTAACATTTTATTTTCATATGTATTTTGAAGTGTTAATTATATAAAACCAGTTTTAGTAAGAGCTCGTTTAAGTAATACTGCTTAAATATCTCTTGGTTCAAAGGGGCCTGAAACAAATTATTTTTTATCTTGATGCTAGCTTTCTCTAATAATCTTCTAGGAAAATCTATGTCAAGCTTTTATTTTGAGAAATCATGTTTGAACAAAGAAAACCATAGTTATTCAAAATCTTCTGTAATTTTGAAAACTAGTGCCTATCTTCACACCAACAAAAAGTACTTGGTACTTAAGTGACTTATTTTTACCATCAGAGTTAAGTAAATTTTATATACATTGACACATCTCAATTCATATAACATTTACTTGCCAGTAAAATGTATATTTAGTTTGCAGTAACATAAAAACAAAAAATGTTTTACTACTGCTTATATTTTAAACTACTAATGTTATGTTAAACTTATTTAAGTAATTTATAGTCATTATAGTCAGCCTAATGACCTCAGTATAGTTTTGCTGCATTTGTGTTGAATTTTCTTAACTGTTATTTGAATTCTTGACCACTCTATCAGAAGGTTAACATTCAAGTCAACCAAAAAAATTATGTTTTACATGGACTTCATTAAAATTGAATATTAATGAGAATGAATGATATGCTTAACTTACTTTAAAAGGAAAATATCCATTGCTATCTTTACTTAACACAAGTGAAGTAAAATATGTATATTTGCTTTCAAATATTATGTGTCTTCCCTCTGGTTCCTTACTATTTTGAAAAGTTCGCTCTTTTATTAGTGAGACGCATAAGATTTTAAATGATCAAGATCTCTTTTTCATGCTTATTATTTGCTTACATTTTATACCTTTATCTGTGATAACTGAGTCAAATGTATCAACCCTGAAGAAGGAATGTGGCTTATCTTAAACATATTAAAGTTGCATCAGGGTAAGAAATATTTTTAGGTCATGGATCTTCTGCTGAAAAGCTGAACAAGTATTTAAAATCCTCTACATTTGAAAATTTTTTTAAGATGAAAAATATTTCTTCCAAAAAATAACTTTGTTAACAATTACTATATTGAAATAAATAAAATTATCTTTGTCACAACAAAAAATGTTTCTTAAATATGGATTTTTTGCTTTTAAGTATTATTTAACATTTTTCTTGCTTTGTTTCATTAACATAAATTAGACTGCTACCGTGAAAATTAAATGTACATAGAATATAAAAATTGTAAAATTGTAATAATAATAATAATAATATTAATGACGATAAAAATAAGAAATTCCATAGCAATGTTTGCCATTTTTAAAGCATTTATGTCTTAAGCTTTCTCCTATGCACTGTACATGAATTAACTTAATAAATCATCCTACTAAAATTGTGGGTACATACTGCACTAAATATAATGCTTTTTGCCTGAATAAAAACCCCCACAAAATCTCAACTCTGTAAGGAAAGTTTATTAACTCATACTGCAAAGACTCTAAGAGGTCAGGGACTCCCAGAGTTGTTTAATTCAGTGACGGAATAATGTCAAGGGCCCTTCTTTGTTTCTTTTATGACCTGCCCTGCTCAGCATGGTGGCTTTGTTCCCAAGCTCCCTCCCTTAGTGAGAGTAAAATGTCTCTGTGTGCAAACATAGGAACATCTGGTAGAAAATAGAGACAATTCTTCTTGTGCGACTTTTTTTAAATGAGGAAAATTTCCCCATTTTCTTTCCAGCAGAAGTATCCAAATATAAATATGACTATGGATACAAATATAAACATGAATCAAATATATTATTATCTTTTAGTGGTAGAATCATGTATTAGTCAGGGTTCCCTAGAGGGACAGAACTAATAATGCATATATATATGCGGAAACAGGGAGGCCTGGAGGAGGCTTAAGAGGGGCCCTGGGTCCTGGGGCTCTCTCTATATACTATATATGTACCATGCCCTGTGATTAAGGTCAGTGGAAACTACAACAGCACAATCCAGGCAGGACTACAACTATATTAATGTGTATACACATATATAGAAAGAGTCGGCTTGTTGGGGGCTTCAAGCCCCCATGGCCCCTCTTAAGCTGCCTCCAGGCCTCCCTGTTTCCCCATATAAATATGCCCTATTAGTTCTGTCCCTCTAGGGAACTCTGACTAATACATGACTCTACCACTAAAAGATAATAACATATTTGATTCATGTTTATATTTGTATATGTATACAATGCATATGTTTGTATATATGTGTGTGTGTGTGTATATATATATATATAAAGAGAGAGAGAGGATATATAGAGGATATATATATATCCTTTCCCTCTCTCTCTCTCTCTCTCTGGCTGTATATAAGTATATATATATATATATATATATATATATATATATATATATCCCACAGTGGGCCATCTGCAAGCTGAGGCCATCTGCAGGGAAGCCAGTCCAAGTCCCAAAACTGAAGAACTTCGAGTCTGATGTTCTAGGGCAGGAAACATCCAGTACAGGAGGAAGATGTAGGCTGGGAAGCTAAACCAGTCAAACCTTTTCTTGTTTTTTCTGCCTGCTTTATATCCTGGCCATGCTGGCAGCCAATTAGATGGAGCCCACCCAGATTAAGGGTGGATCTGCCTTTCCCAGCTCACTGACTCAAATGTTAATCTCCTTTGGCAACACTGGCACAGACACACCCAGGATCAATCAATGCTTGGCAATCTTCTTTTTCTTTTTTTTTTTTGAGATGAAGTCTCACTCTGTCACCCAGGCTGGAGGGCAGTGGTACAATCTTGGCTCACTGCAACCTCTGCCTCCCAGGTTTAGGCAATTCAACTGACTCAGCCTCCTGAATAGCTGTGATTACAGGCATGCGCCACCACATCCAGCTATTTTTTTTTTTTTTTTTTTGTATTTTTAGTAGAGATGAGGTTTCACCAGGTTGGTCAGGCTGGTCTCAAACTGTTGACCTTGTGATCCACCTGCCTCAGCCTCCCAAGGTGCTGGGATTACAGGCGTGAGCCACCACCCCAGGCCACAACCTTCAATCCAATCAAGTTGACACTCAAAATTAACCATCACAAGTCTACCCCTTGTCAACTTGAACCCATATAAATCTCCTGAGATCATATATCATCTTCAAATAAAGACAAAAATAAGGTCATTATTATGCTTAACATAATACAACTATTCTTATAACCAGAAACGCACTAATCCTCAACTCAAATGCTATTTCATAGAGTTAACAGTACTCGAATGCTGATATAAAGTCAGTAAATCTTGTGTCATATGATAAAGAGAAAAAGGAAATAAAATGATTTTTGTACAATAGTATATATATACCAAAACACGTTTTTAACAAAAGAAGAAAATATTGATGACAATTACAGTCTTCGTATCTTCAACTGGTTATGTGGCCATAGCTGGTATTGATGACTACCTTCTTCTACTACCAATTCTGTATGGGCTTTTCCTTCAGCAAGCACCTCTGCAGGTCATGGGTTTTTTTTGCTAGTGGAATCATCCAAACCTTCATTCCTGAAGTGAAGGGTCTGTGCCATTTGTAGTCCTGCCTGGATTGGGCTGTCATAGTTTCCATTGACCTTAATCATAGGGCATGGTACTACTAAGAGATGCCCTAATGGATCTCCTGTAATCCACACATAGTCTTCTGTACCTCCATTGTGGAGTAATAGACTGTTTTCTTCTTGATAGTCCTGGTCAGTCACCCCAGCCAACACTGTAACTCCCTTCTTAGCCTGTTGACTTGTAAGTAG
Source organism: Alouatta palliata (assembly GCA_004027835.1). NCBI lineage: Eukaryota > Metazoa > Chordata > Mammalia > Primates > Atelidae > Alouatta > Alouatta palliata. Next base: position 139,707 of record PVKV010003273.1, read on the forward strand.
GAGGAACCTAAACTGTCCAGGTGACAATCTTAACTTCCAGTTTAATGGAATCACCATTGTGTCTCCTGGTGGCAGCTTTAGTCCCTCTGAAATGAAAACCTCCAGGCCAGCAGAACATATGTGGTGGGAACAGAAAGCAAAATTTTGATAGTGGATGACTAGGAGTGATGGTGATTGGTGCCACTTTCATTTCCACTCCTTGATAATTAGAGCCGTGAATCCTGATCAACAGTCTTCTGGAGAACATTGCTCCATCCCTGCAAAGCATCGTCACCTAGTTGGCATTGTAATTGTGACTTCAAAAGGTCATTCCACCGTTCTATCAATCCAGGTGTTTCAAAGTGATGGGGAACATGGTAAAGCCAGTGAATTCCATGAAGGTAAGCCCACTGCTACACTTCTTTAGCTGTAAAGTGAGTACCTTGGTCAGAGGCAATGCTGTGTGGAATATCATGATGGTGGATCAAGGATTCCGTGAGTCCATGGATGGCAGTCTTGGCAGAAGAATTGTGCTCAGGATAGGCAAACCCGTATCGAGAGTAAGTGTCTATTCCAGTGAGGGCAAATCTCTCCCCTTATCATGATGCAAGATGTCCAATGTAATCAACCTACCACCAGGTAGCTAGCTGATCATCCCCAGGAATGGTGCCATATTGAGGGCTCAGTGTTGGTCTCTGTTGCTGGCAATGGGCCCTTAGCAGTGGCCATAGCCAGGTCAACCTTGGTGAGTGGAAGTTCATGTTGCGGAACCCATGAGTAACTTCCATCACTGACACTCTAGTCATATTCATGGGCCCCTTGGGTAAGTGGTAGCCACAGATAGTTAGCCTGCTCACTTGATTATTAAAACACTCCTCTGCTGAGGTCACTCGATGGTGAGCACTCACATGGGATACAAATAATCTTCACAGTTTTTGAACACTCAGAGAAGTCCATCCACATACCTCTTCCCCAAATTTCTTTGTCACGAACTTTTCAATCATGTTTCTTCCAAGTCCCTGACCATCCAGCTAAACCATTGGCTACAGCCAATGAATCAGCATATAATTGCACATCTGGCAATTTCTCCTTCCAGCAAAGTGCACAATCAAGTGCACTGCTCAAAGATCTACCCACTGGGAAAATTTTCCTTCACCACTGCCTTTCAGGGATGTTCTAGAAAGAGGCTGTAGTGCCATGGCTGTCCACTTTTGGGTGGTGCCTGTATATTGCACAGACCCTCTGTGAACCAGGCCCTAATTTTCTGTTCCTTTGTCAACTGATTATAGGGAACTTCCCATGAGGTCATCGGTGCAGGCTGGGGGAAAGAAGGCAGAGTGGCAGAAGTGGAGATCATGAGCATTTGAGCCACTTACTTATGTAACTTACTTGTGCCTTTGGGACCTGCTCAAGCCCAATCATGTATATACCACTTCCACTTGAAGATGGATTGCTGCTGTGCACAACCCACTATTGGGCTAGATGGGCCCAAAAGCACCCAGTTCATAAGAAGCAGTTCATATTGCAAAGTGAATGATGACACAGTCAAACATTCAGTTTTCACTAAAGGGCAGTAACAGGCCAAAAGCTGTATCCCAAAAGGTGAGTAGTTGTCTGTAGAAGATGGCAAGACCTTTCTCCAAAATTCTAGAGGCCTCCACTGTAATTCAAATATGGGGGCATGTCAAAGGCTCCCACAGCATTCCTAACTGCCGCTGACACCTCAAGCACCATTGGATGTGCTGGGTCATATGGCCTAAGTGACAGAGGGACTTGCACAACAGCATGGACCCGTTGCAGGCCATCTCCTGTTCTGGGCCCCACTCAAAACTGGCAGCCTTCCAGGTCACTTGATAAATGGGCTGGTGTAACACACTCAGATGAGGACTGTGTTCCCTCCTAAATCCAAACAGGCCCACTAGGTGTTGCACCTTTCCTTGGTTGTAGAAGGGGCCCAATGCAGCAACTTATCCTTCACCTTAGAAGAAACACCTCAACAGCACTGGACTCCTAGAAATTTTACTGAGCTAGAAGGTCCCTGAATTTTAGTTGGATTGATTTCTCATATTCTGCCACATGCCATGTGTTTTCTACTTCTTGCTCACTGAATCCAGTCAGCATAATGTCATCAATGGAATGGACCAGTGTGATACATTGAGGAAGTAAATAGTGATCAAGGTATCTCCTAATAAATATATGACACAAAGCCAGAGAGTTGATATCCTCCTGAGGTAGGAAAGTCAAGGTATATTGCTAGCCTTGGCAGCTGAAGGCAAATTGCTTCTGGTGGACCTTATGGACAGAATAGAGAAAAAGGCATTGGCCAGGTCAGTGGCTGCATACCAGGTACCAGGAGATGTGTTAATTTGCTCAAGCAATGAAACCACATCTGGTACGACATCCACAATTGGGAGTCGCCACTTGATTAAGCTTAAAGTCGTCTACTGTCATTCTCCAGGATTCCTCTGTGTTCTACACAGGCCAAATAGGAGAGCTGAATAGAGATGTGACAGGAATCACCACCCCAACATTTTTCAAGTCCTTGATCGTGACATAATCTCCACAATCCCTCCAGGGATGTGATATTGTTTTTAACTTCCTATTTTTCTAGGTAAATGCAGCCCTAATGGCTCCCATGTGGCCTTTCCCACCATAATGACACTCACCCTACCAGTGAGGGAGCCAGCATAGGCGTTCTGCCAGCTGCGAAGTATGTCTATGCCAATTATACATTCTGGTACTGGGGAAATGAACAGACTGCAGGTCTTTTGTATCTTTCCCTTGGGCAAAAAGAATCTTAATTGCATTGACACTGAGAAGAAACCATGACATAAAAGGAAATCTGAAGAAGAAAAATTATTGAAGGACAGATTGCATTTTTACCATGCACAAAAACTTTAGTGATTTTTCTAGCAATAAATAAATGAACAAATTGCTTTTCTATCTTGCAGGCATCCCATTATACCTGAATACATTAAGTTTGCTGGTTCTTATCCTCAATTAGGTGCCCAAGACATAAATTTCTATACTTTCCATTCTATAATAACTGGCTTGGTATTTTTATGTCTATCTCCTTTTCATAATCTACAAGCTCCAAGAGGAAGCTTGTACAGTGCATTGTATTTATGACATTTTCATTATCTATTAGTGTCTGGCATAGTGTAGATATGTAACAGGGAAAAGAATTGTGGCTGGGTGTGGTGGCTCACGCATGTAATCCCAGCAGGCAAATCATGAGTTCAGGAATTCGGGACGAGTCTGACCAACTTGGTGAAACCCTGTCTCTACTAAAAATACAAAAAAAAAAAAAGAATAGCCGTGTGTGGTGGCAGGCACCTGCAATCCCAGCTACTCAAGAGGCTGAGGCAGGAGAATCACTTGAACCCAGGAGGCTGAGGTTGCAGTGAGCCGAGATCACACCACTGCACTCTAGCCTGAGTGATAGAGTGAGACTCCATCTAGGAAAAATAAAAAATCTAACATAGCTGACGTCATCTTGCTTCTGATGTCACAAGATAACTGCCTTTGCTCATTACTGCATGTTGGACAAACTAAATTCCTATGGGAAGAATTTAGTTTATGGTTTAACTTTAAAGCAAATGATAGTAGCCCCTTCCCTAAACTAACTATTCAAGAAATAAAGTAGTACAAAAAAGTAACAATGTAATGTTAGAGATTTATAGATGTATTGTGACCTGACCAAGGCCAAAAAATTATGTGACGCGCCCTGTCACTGGACACCTGTTGATGTGCAGATGTCTGGTCACCTGTCCCCTCTTCACCTCATCCCTCTCCTTGTTCCCCCTCCCCAATATAAAAAGAAGTATGAGATTCATGACTTTTAAGATGACTATTCAGAACCCATCTTCTATTTCTTAACTTCCTGGCTTTCCAACACAAATTTGCTTTCCTTGCTCTAACACCTGTCTTCATTTATTAGCCGTTGTGTGCTAAGCAGTAAGAGCTTTGGTCCCAGCTGGAAACATAGAATCAACATATCTTGACTAGATAAATGTAGCAAAATCTCACCTGTGGGTAACACCCCCCTATGGGTACAGAGGAAGGAGAACTGTCCAGACCCCAGGAACAGCTAGTGTCTAAAGAAAATCTTAGTTTATAGTGTTATTGCTCAGCTGTTTCCTTTATATCATCCTTCATATATAATCCTATATTAATTTATAGAATTAGGTCTTGAAGTATAACTTACTGCTTATATATATTTAGCATACTTAGTTCTATATAATCTTTCTATATAATCATATAGGTATTATAATCAGAGCTATACTGACACATTTAGTGCTGATTTATATAATCCTTCTATATAGTCATAGAGTAGTTTGTAGTAAGAGGAATGCCTAGAGCAGTCACAGAACAGAAGCAGTACATGGGAAAACAGCCAGACCAGGACGAGAACCAAACATCCAGGTGGTGGCTTCCCTGCCTGAAAGGGCATATACTGTATGGCAGGCTTAGAGTAAGTGCCTCTCCTCCTGATAAAAGAGTTGTAATAACTTGCACCTAGTTCCTGTGGAAAGTAGACCTCAGGCCTGAGATCCTGGAAGTAACCCAGGGAGAAGAACCCCTCTAGTGTGACCAGTCACAGCGGCTGTGCATCCTGTCAGTCTTTTCTCACTTCTGTGCTAGCTCAAATAATCCTCCCATAAATATCTTAAGAGAAAAGCACAAGTCTATCAGCTCCCACTGCATTAAGCTTACAGTATCCTTCTTTAGAATTCCTTTGAAGTCTCCAGCCCCCAGATAAGAAGCGTTGAGCACGACACCTGTTGCACACAGCCTACCTCCTTGCCTCGGTGACCTAATGGGGATGGACCCCTTTTCTGTACATGATACTCTACTAGTGGGCATAGCACAGCCCCCTGCTGCGCACGGCCAACTTCTCTGCCCAGGTGACATAATGGGGTGGTCCCCACGCTTGTAACTCACCTGATTATGTATGCCCTATTACTAAGCCTATAGATAATGACCTCACTCATGACCCTGCCCCCTGCTTGTACCTAATAAATACAGACGCTCTGGGGCATTTGGGGGCTGCCACTGATTTCCGCTCACAGGTGGTGTGGCTCCCCCGGAGTCCAGATGCTCTTCACCAGTTCTTCAGTGTCCTGTCTCTTTACCACTTGGATCCTGAACCTCAACACAGCATAGGGGACACCCCACAACCCTGTGGGGACTCCACAGCCCTACACTCACCATTAGTGAACTCAGGCAATACTTAAAGTTTAATGCTTTGTCACTTCATACTGTCTTTTTTTCAAGCTGCATGAAGTAGAAATTAGCCCTTTCTGAACATTGATATATGTTTGCATAACAAGAAAAAATAATGAATAGTAAGAATGATAGATTGAATTTATCTTTATAAGAAACAGTTCTCAATGTCTGAAACAATGAATAAAAAATACAGCTTGGCTCAGTGACTGCCTGAATCTCCCTCAGATTACCTTTAAAAATGAAACTGAGTTTTATCTTATCAATAAATTTATTATTAATTTTAGTTCTGAGTAAATGATCAACACAGTTGGCATTTAACATAAAGCACAGAAGTAAAGATTGCAATCTTTTAAATAAATTTTAGACTTATCAGGTAAAACATTTTTCTTGCACATTGCTGTCAGGAAAATTTGTTAGGGGCCATTTTATATTGTTGTTGCTGGTAAAAATTGAAAAACTCCATAAGTTAAATGGGAAGTAAATTAAGAATCTGCAAGTGAGAAATACAGAATCACTTTACAACAAAACCTTTGCACAGTGATTAACGGCACTGGCTTATAGTAATCATTATCTGTCACAAATTGGTCAGTTCTTTATTGATTATCATAAGAATGAAGTTGATTGGTGTTTACATTAGCCTTCTCAGTTTTACCCTCAATTTCAATCTCACACAAACAAAGGCATAAAAGATATTAAGAAGGAGAGAAGGAAGAGAAAGAGAAAGTGTAAAAGAGGAAGAGGGTAAGGGATGAAAAGTTACTTAATAAATACAATGTACATTGTCTGCGTGATGGTACGCTGAAAGCCCAGACTTCACTAAGACAAAATGTATTTGTGTAACAAAACTGCACTTGTACCCCTTACATTTATGCAAATTTTTTTAAAAAGAGGGAAGAGAAGAAGGAAAAAAATGTTATATCAATTGAAAACGTTGTATCAAAAGAAGAAGGGGGAAATTGTTGTATCAATTGAAAAAAATCTGTATGAAGAGCCATAGAATGTTTGCTTTTAGGAATTCAGAGAAGCAGAGATTAAGACAGGGTTAGACCTGCAAAAGATTTATTGAGGAAAACAAGCATGGGGAATCATGCCTGAGATGCAAACGTAGACAGAATATTCAGACTATGACGCAGGTATGACCCCTGTGAAGACAAGGGCGGAGTAAGAACGCTGGGGTAGGAGGTTCTTAACCTGCAAAGCAGTTCTGAGGGTGTTTTGGGCCAAGCCCCTGGGAGTCTTCAAGCCAGTACTGCCGTTTGAGGAGTGCAGCATCCCACGTGAAGCACCTTGCCTTAATATCCCCTTCATTTTCAGTCGCTGATTGGAAGCAACCCAAGAACATCATGGACTAGGTGAATTCAGAGAGGGGGCAGCAGTGGATGCCAGGCAAGTCAGCAGGAAATGTGAGCAGTACCTTCTATGGGCACCACAGGCAAACCCTTCATGGCTCAGAAATCTGCTTCTCCTTGCAGGTTTGTGGATAAACTCCACATAATCCCCATTAAACTGTCTACTTGTGGGGAATCTTAGAAGAGTGAAAGTAGTAGAGGACCACAGCCTGGATGCAACAGTTCATTTTAAAGCTGCAACTTGGCCTTCTCTTTTTTCACATTGACTAAATACTATTCTAACTCCCTCCTCAGCAATGGTCATCACATTGTCTCAGTGCATTCTCTGGTGAAGCAACTCAAACCTTCAGTCCTGACATTTCTGAAACCTTGGTAATGTGAAAGGAAAATATCTTGGGCCCTTCCAAGCTGGGAACCACTCAGAGCAAATCTGCCTCCCATTCTATTCAAGTCACCCCTTCGCTCACAAAGATAAATACATATTCTGATTGCTTTCTTTGGAAAGACTTACCAGAAACTCAAGAGAATGCAACCATCTCTCTGTCTCACCTATATGTGACCTGGAATCCCCCAGTGGAGGGGCCTTACTTTGAGCTGTCTCTGTCTTTCTGGACAGAACTAACATACTTCTTACATATTGATTGATGTTTCATGTCTCCCTAAAATTTATAAAACCAAGATGTGTGGCAACAACCTTGAGCAAATGTCGTCAGGACTTCCTGAGGCTATGTCAAGGATGCATCCTCAATCCTGGCAAAATAAACTTTCTAAGTTAACTGAGATCTGTCTCAAGCTTTTGTCGTTCACATTTTGGTAACCACGGGGGGATTCTGAGTAGAGATGCCTCTGACCTTTCACAAATCTCCTTTCAGTGATTGATACTAGTATGAGCTAACTTTATGGCTCAAACCAATAGAACAATCTGCTAACGTCTGCGGGAACCCCCTTCAGAGAATCTCTGATCTCCCATATTTGGTTCAGATCTAAAGTTTATTTTGCTGTAGAGCTCCTCTTTTTTTTTTTTTTTTTCTTTTTTTTGGAGTTTTACTTGCTTCTGACAGGAAGGCAAGTTTTCCTGTTTGATGATGGAGGGGAGGCAACTCCTTTATGAAGCTTGAAGTCACTTCGAACAGGGAAGATAAGATTTTCTGTTTTTTATTCTGTTTTGTTTTGTTCTGTTTTTTTTTCTTGCTTCTGGGATAGTAGAGAGATAGCCTGAGATGCATTACTAGGTAAGAAAGAAACTAGTTTGGGATTCTGTCTTGCAAATTATTTTTAAACAACTCAAGTTAGCATTAGCAACAAGCTGGTGTTAATTTCTGCTTACACTTAGAGTCTACAGAAATCATATAATTGGTGTGATCATTGTTAGTGAGGGACTGTGTGAGAGGGACTTCTGGGTCAGGTGGGAACTTTGTTTTTGTTTTTTTTTTTTTTTTTTTTTTGAGACGGTGTTTCGCTCTTGTTACCCAGGCTGGAGTGCAATGGCACGATCTCGGCTCACCGCAACCTCCGCCTCCTGGGTTCAAGCGATTCTCCTGCCTCAGCCTCCCGAGCAGCTGGGACTACAGGCACGTGCCACCATGCCCAGCTAATTTTTGTATTTTTAGTAGAGACGGGGTTTCACCATGTTGACCAGGATGGTCTCGATCTCTTGACCTCGTGATCCACCCGCCTCGGCCTCCCAAAGTGCTGGGATTACAGGCGTGAGCCACCGCGCCC
>PVKV010003274.1:0-18196 GCA_004027835.1 Alouatta palliata
TTCCTCCTTCTCCTCCTCCTCCTCCTTCTTCTCCTCCTCCTCCTCCTTCTTCTCTTCCTCCTCCTCCTCTTCTTCTTCCTGTTCCTTTTCTCCTTTTTCAGACTCCACATCTCAGGAGACTCCACATCTCAATGAGATCACCCAGTATTTCCTGCACCTGACTTATCTCACTTAGCATAATGTCCTCACCCAGTCTGACCTCAGGCTGCAGTGAGCTCTGCCAGCTGAGCCAGGGGCCTAGACAGACAGCTGGTCAGGGCAGCCCACTGGGTACCCCCTTCCCCCCAGCCACACCTGGGCCCCAGGGGCTCTAACTTCTCCTGGGAGATCCCATCTCATTCCACGTGTGAGCAGTGAAGGAGGTGGTGCCATGGGCCAGGAGAGTGTTCCCGTCAATTTGACTCATAAGTCCCACATTCTGTCCTTGTCCAGCACCTCTTGTGCCTGCCCTGCATCCTCTCAGCCCCGCCTCTGACTCCAGCCACAACTCAGGCAAGCACTCTAAGGGCTTTCGCCTGCTTCCCGTGGACAGTGCCTCACCCCAAAGTGCCCTTTCTCTGAGGGCTCTGGGAAGACGAGGGCCGGGGGTGGGTTGTCCCATTATGAGGAATGCTGGAAAAGGTCTGTGTACAGCCCCCAGTGCTCCTGCTTGATGGCCCCTCAACGCTCCCACTGTTCCTCCACTCTCCCATTTTAGGGTCCCTTCTCTTTGGGCCCCCATTCAAATCTTCATATAGATTTGAATTTAGCGGGGCTCTTGGCTGTTTCCCTTCCCTTGCCTGGCCAGAGACTCCCTTATGTGATCTCGTGAAGATTGGCCCGTCATGCTCAGCCCACCCTCCGGCAGCCATGAGCGAGGAGACACTCCAGCATTTCCGCTTTCTCATTTTGTTGCTCCTGTCCTGACTTGGGAGGGAAAGAAAGCACTTTAGACATTTGCTTTGGTGTGTGATGTGAATTATGCCACTTTCTTCCTTCACTCTGTCACTTTAGAAATGTTTCAACAGCCAGCTTCACTTTCATCGACTAAAGTTTACCAAGTGCCTGGTCTTCCCAGGCCTCATGCTCCAACGATTTACTTTCATAAGAAAGTAAATCGGCAGCTACCAGATAGCACTACGGTGCTGACGAGCCAGTGTGTGAAATGCTTAGAAGCACAGAGGGAGGGAGGGAGGGTAGGGCCGGGGCACCAGCTTTGCCCTGGGAAATCACCCCCCAGCCTCGGCCCTCCCCATCCCAGGTGGGCTCCTGTGGGGATTAGTGTCGCCCCATCTCCACTCCCCACTGTCATTGTCTTTTCTGGAAGAAGAGGCTGTGAGGTCCTCACCAAGCTCAGCAGGTTGGCCAGGGACCCCATCATTCCTTCTCTGTCATTCCCTGCTGTTGGGGTTCTGTTTCCCAGGACAAGTGCTGGGGAGGCAGGTAGAGCAGAGAGAGAGAGGCCCATTTTTCACTGTAGAGAGAATACCTTCCATCCTGCAGGAGGTCCCTGCCTTTGGATTTAGTTTGCTGCTCTTCTGCTTGGAAATCAGCTCTACTGTGGGCAAGGCAGGGATTCTGGATGAGGAAGAGGGTGCTTACCCCCAACCCCATCGACACTGCTGAGGGCTGCCAGGGGGAGGCAAGCTGAGGCCCTTCCAGCTCTGCCTTTGAGGCTTGCGCCATGCTGAGACCCTGTCCAGACACAAGGGCAAAGCACAGGGCTAGGAATAAGGTGTGCTAGGCACATCTAGAGACCGGGTGTGGTTCTCCACTCTCCAAGCCTGTTTTCCCCACCTTAAAAGTAGGGCAGAGAGAAGCTTTGACTATCAGGTTTGTGGGCTCCCACCCAGTTCTTAATGTTCTGGGGTTCTGTGGCAGATTAGAAGTGAAGGACTGTGGAATAAATGCAGAGGAAAAATGCAGAAGTGAACAGAGATGGGAGGATGTGGGCCAGGGGAACAGAGAGGAGGAAAAAGAGGCAGAGAAAAAAATCAAAGAGGAGAGACAGTGGGAATGAGAGAGTAGAGAGAGAGTAAATGAACAAGAGAAGGAGGGAGAATATGAGTAAGTAAATAACAAGGACAGAGTACTGTCTTCTGTCTGTCTGGACTCCACCCTGGTCTCCATGGTGATGGGATGCAGAGGGTTGGGGAAGGCTGCTCTCACCCCTCCTCGGGTGAAGCTGACCAGGTCACAACAGCTGGACAGGGTCTGACTTGGTGGCCTTCCCTGTGCTGCACTCGCCTTTGGCTGGTGGCAGGGGTGGGATCCGCTCCGAGAAGATGCCTCTAACCACCCTTGTGGACATGACTGACACCCATCCCAGTCATGCAAGGATTGCCGCCTCTGTCTTCCCAGAGCCTCTGGCACCACCCCATTCATAATTCAGCTCATTCTGGCCCCAAATTGCCTTCCCCTCAAGACTGTAAGCTCCTCCAGGGAGCTTTAGCTGGGGGTCCTTAGCTCTATGGTACCATGAATGCCTTTGAGAAAAGCCAATGGACCCCTTTTCTGAACAATTTTTTTTTTTTTTTTTTTGAGATGGAGTTTCGCTCTTGTTACCCAGGCTGGAGTGCAATGGCGCGATCTTGGCTCACCGCAACCTCCGCCTCCTGGGTTCAAGGAATTCTCCTGCCTCAGCCTCCCGAGTAGCTGGGACTACAGGCACGCGCCACCACGCCCAGCTAATTTTTTTGTATTTTTAGTAGAGACGGGGTTTCACCATATTGACCAGGATGGTCTCGATCTCTTGACCTTGTGATCCACCAGCCTCGGCCTCCCAAAGTGCTGGGATTACAGGCGTGAGCCACCGCGCCCGGCTTCTGAACAATTTTTTAAATGCATGTAGTAAAATACACAGAATTAACAAAGAAAATAAATTATATTGAAATATATTTATTAACCTTAAAATGTAATATAATTACAGATTTGCTTTTCTAGTAATACATTATAGCAGTAAGTCTGATAGGCATCATAATTTCAATGTAGTGATCCGTATAAATGATACAGCATGATATCTGCAAAACTCGTGCTGTGAGTCTCTGTGGCTTATGTCTATGACAAGGCCCTGGGTACTAATACTATCGGGGAGATGCTCAATTTCAGCTTGAGGTTGGTGAACACAAAATAGTAATTTTTTATCCGTATTCACATACTCACCAGATTCTATTTGTGGAACCCTTGGTGGGGTCTTCAGACCCCAAGGAAAGCCCCTGCGCAGGCCCCATGCCTTCCCACCCCATCTTCTGCCTCTCTCTCCCTTGTCACTCTACCCAGTCCCCTGGCGTTCTGGCAGTGCCACTTTGTGTGTTTTGTTTTGTTCTGTTTTTAGAGATAGAGTTTCGCTCTTGTTGCCCAGGCTGGAGTGCAGTGGTGTGTTCTCGGCTCACTGCAACCTCCGCCTCCTGGGTTCAAGTGATTCTCCTGCCTCAGCCTCCTGAGTAGCTGGGATTACAAGTGTGCACCACTACACCCAGCACATTTTTGTATTTTTAGTAGAGACAGGGTTTCACCATGTTGGCCTGGCTGTCCGGACCTCAGGTGATCCACCCGCGTTGGCCTCCCAAAGTGCTGAGATGGCAGTGCCACTTTGAATGTGTTCAGTGCTCAGGGCCTTCTCCCCTGGTTGCCCCTGCTGTCTGGAATGTTTTTTTCCAGCCCGTGACCTGGTCCCTCACTCCTCACCTCAGCTCACCTCCTCAGAGCAGCCTCCCCAAAGGTCCCAGGCTAGATTTGGCATTTCCTGTTTTTTTTTTTTTTTTGCTACAAAACTCAGTGTCTTGCTTCTCTAGTACTTATTCAATTTATAATTAATCGTTAAACAAATAAACACAAAATACATATGTCCATCTATGAAGACTGTGCTTTATGAATGGATATTGACCACATCTCTTTGGCCCTTTGCCTTAAATCCAGCTGGCAATATCTGTTACCTAGTAGCCTGAAGCCCGTCAACACTCCCACTGTTCCTCCACTCTCCCATTTTAGGGCCCCTTCTTTTTGGGTCCCCATTCAAATCTTCATATATGATGAATGAATGGATTTAAAATGTTTAGACACTGTCCAGTTTGTCTTTGCACTTTTAGTGCTTAGCCCCATGTCTGGCATATTGTAGGTGCTCATTTAGTGATAGCTGAATGAATTAAAGGCTGGCTGGCTGAGAAGTTTCGGGGGCTGAGGTTGAGGCCTCACAGGTGTGTCAGGGCACAGCCTAGCCCCTATACCTTACTGAGATACTGCCCAGCCCAGGGACTGCCTCCCAGGGTCCAGCGATATCATTAACAGAACATTCCTTTAGTTTGGATTTCATCTCCCTCTTTCTAGTTTCTGATTTGAAAGTGGCTGATTTGGGGAATGAGTTCTGAGCACTCTGTGGGTTACTGAAGAAACCATCCTCCTGTCTATCTCACCATCAGTGCCACCTCTCCATGGGCCTGGAGTCTTGAGGAACCTGGACTGGACTGGGATGGGAGGATCGTCCTTCCGAGCTGTAGATAGCGGCAGGAACATGGGTCTCCACTCACAATTTCAGTGCAAGGCTCCACTCACTCATGGTGACTCACTCATCATTTGTTTCTGAGTTCTTCTGACATATAGGTACTTATGCCTTTGATATTCAGTGTTGAGCCATTTAACCAAGCAGCTATCTCTGGACAATGAGACAGGAAGGCTGGGTGGGGCGGGGCACGGGAGTGCCGGGAACCTAGGAGAGAGAAGAAGAGTGGGGAGGAGGCCCCTTCATCCCTGAACCACAGCATCCTCCTGCCCAGAGCAGGAGTTTGTTCTGCTTTTTTTTTCTTAGCACCATTCACCTGACTGAGTCCTGACCTTTCCCCACCAAGAAGAAAGCCATGCTAGCAAAATTAAGGCAGATATTCATGAGGTGCTGATTACCCACAAATAGGATAGTGTCTTAAAGGAGATGCTGTCAGAATTGCAAAGGCCTTTTGATAAATATGTATGTTTACAGGCCCAAAGAGAAGTGCAATACAGTCTAGGTGCTGAATAATTCCACGTGACGATGGAGACAGAGCCTGCCACAGCCCGTTCCTCATCCAGTGCGGGGCTCCGTGAGGCGTGATGATCTAGCGTAATTATACGTGGCATGCAACATTCATGAAACTCAGCAGACATCTTAGTCTAGGCAGGACAGGAAGAAGCCCAGCGCACTTCCAAATTACCATTTAGCCTTTTGTACTTCAAGCTTGAGCCACTTTACATAGGTGCTAAGTAAGGTGATCAGCGAGCCTTCTTAGGACTGGTTAGGTACCAGTTGGAATTAAAAGTTTCTCTCCCAAACAGCAGATGAACCAGGTATTGTTAATAAAACATTCCAAGCTAGAAATCAGTTACCACTCACACTTAGCTTGCATTCTGTGTTTCTTCCTTTTCAAGGTTCTTTGGAGGAAATACATTTGGACAAATGCCTCCTGTTAAATATTTTCCCCTCATGAAACCGAAGGCATTTGCTCCAAAGTCATTTCCATTAATTAGACGTGCGTCTTGTATGACTGAAGGAGAAGCCAGTCCACAAACTCTGAGTTCGTATTCTCTTCTGCCATCTGTGTCTAGTGTGTCTCTGAGGAGCTGAATCATCTGCTCTCCCATGCTTTCCTCTCGGTGCTTTTTGGCCAGGAGCAAGGAGACGGGCAGCTTGTATTCTGGGACCAGCAAGCAGCTCGGAGACCCAGAGCTGCTTAGGTTCTTTCTCTTTTGCTTCAAAGAAACACGTTGCGTTTGCAAAGAATAAAGGAGAGGAAGACTCCACGTTCCAAGCAGGGACATGGAGTAGTCTCTCAGCATCCCAATGTACTTCCTTCTCATACCCGCCTCACTGGGCTCCCAGCCGCAACAGTATTTGTCTCTTTCTAGTAGCTCTGTGTGGACAGAGCTACTACATGGGCTTCTTTTGTTTCTTTCTTTCTTTCCTTCTTCCCTTCCTCCCTCCCTCCCTCCCTTCTCGTTCTTTCTCTCTCTTTCTTTCTTTCTTTTTCTTTCTTTTCTTTTTCTTTCCTTTCTTTCTTCTTTCTTTCTTTCTTTCTTCTTTTTCTTCTTTCTTTTCTTTCTTTCTCTTTCTTTCTTTTCTTCCTTCCTTCTTTCCTTTCTCTCCTTCCTTCCTTCTTCCCTCCCTCCTTCCCTCCCTTCTTTCTTCCTTTTTTCTTTCTTTTCTTTTTTCTTTCTTTCTTTCTTTTTCTTTCCTTCTTCTTTCTTTCTTCTTTCTTTCTTTCCTTTTTTCTTTCTTTTCTTTCTTTCTTTCTTTCTTTCTTTCTCTCTCTCTCTCTCTCTTTCTTTCTTTCTTTCTTCTTTCCCCATCTCCCTCTCCCTCTCCCTCTCTTTCTTTCTTTAATGCACTTCCTTCTCACAACCTGCTCACTGGTCTCCCAGCCACCAGTATTTTTCTCTTTCAATTAATCCCACACAGAACGTCTAGATGGATTTTTCTTTTCTTTTCTTTTTTCTGTTCTGTTCTCTGTCTGTCTCTCTCCCTCTCTCTTTCTTTCTTTTATTTTTATTTTATTTTATTTTATTTTGAGACAGTTTTGCTCTGTCACCCAGACTGGAGTGCAGTGGTGCAATCTTGGCTCACCGAAGTCTCAACCTCCTGGGCTCAAGCGATCCTTCAACTTCAGCTTCCCCAGCAGCTGAGACTAGGTACCAGCAATCTGGCTAATTAAAAATTTTTTTTTGTAAAGATTGGGTCTTTACTATGCTGCCCAGCTGGCCCTGATCTTCTAGCCTCAAACAGTCCGCCTGCCTCAGCCTCCTGAAGTGTTGTAATTGCAGGCATGAGCCACCATGCCCAGATGGATTTTTTTAACTATAGTTTTTGTCATGTTCTGTTTACTTAAAATAAACCTTTCTGGCATAAATTCTGGACTCTGCAAGGTCTTTGTCCTATCTGTTATGGTGTTCGGGCAAGCCCTCTGTTTTCCCGTGCAGAACAGGCCTGGGACCTTTGCCTTCAGTGGCTTTCCTGGGTTCCTCCACCACACAGAAGCGCAGGGCTATTGCCTCCCCTCGTCCCCAGGTCCCAACCCTCCATGGACCCGCCCTGGATCCTTGGTGTTGGAGGGGAGGCACCGCTTTACCTGTTCCCTCATAGGGGTTTTTGGCTACACCTGTGAGTTACATTGACATAAGACAGATGAACAAGAGAAGAACACACACATTTATTTAACACAAGTTTTACATGATATGGGAATCTGCATAAGGAAATGAAGACCCAAAAAGGCAGCTAGAGTGAACACTTACCTGGTGAATTGGACAAAGGGTAGTGCATGATGAAAATGTGACAAGGCACAGGGGCTTGGGCTAACATGGTTAGTTGGGTGGAGAAGTGGCCAGGAAGATCAGGGTGAGTCTAACAAGGTTTGAATGTGCAGATTTTCCTTGACCTCAGTTCCCCATCCTCCATGGGAGTGGGACTTAGCTTCCGGTACAGGGAGTGCCTTCTTCACATGGGAATTATTTTTTGCTTTTAAGAAACAGATCGGAGTGGTCTTGAATCTGCCATTTTCTTATCTGCTTTTAATTTGAAAGGGTCAATATTCTACAGCAGCAGATCTGGGGGCAACATGTTCTGAATTCCCTCATTTCTGAGTGTCAGCGTCTTCCCATCACAGACCCCCAGGAACACACCCGCCCTTGACCAGCTAGGTTTATTACTTGATTTGCTGAGGGAGGATGCGCTCCACAAAAATCAGCGGGGTATCTCAGGAAGACGATGTTGATGAAATTAGAGTCTGGGCTTTGGTTGGGTAATTTTTACGAGGGTGTAAGAAGGTGATGTTTGCCATGGATGGAGTACTGACAGAAAGCAAGACCAATGTTGTGATTCGGTATCTCAATAAATGTTATTGACAGAGAGGGCAGACTAAAGTGAGGACAAGGCTGTAATCGGTAAAGAAGCAGCGGTCACTCATTTTTACCAAGAGTGGTGATTTTTCAGAGGGTTGCACGGTGATTTTGTTTTTGTCCAGTGACCTCGCCTGATGTTGGTGTTCTGTGAGATCAGATATGGCTAGCATAAGAACATGGTCTCGCTGTGAGTGTCAGGTGAGTTTCCAGATGTCAGGGGCCCTTTCCCTTAGGACTCTCTACTCCATGTTCTGTTCAACAGTCCTTTATGCCATAGCTTCTGTCTTCACACAATTCTAGGAGCTCCCTGAGGTCAGGGCTCAGCCTGATCCATGTCTGCACCTTGTAGTGCAAACCCCAAGGCTCTTCGTAATTGTTTGTTTATTGAGACAGAGTTGCTCTGTCACCCAGGCTGGAGTGCAGTGGCAGCATCGTCGCAAGGTATGGTGGTGCACACCTGTAAACCCAGCTACTCAGGAGACTGAGGCATGAGAATCGCTTGAACCTGGAAGGCAGAGGTTGCAGTGGGCCAAGATTGTATCACTATACTCTGGCCTGGGCAACAGAGTGAGACCCTGTCAGAAAGAAAGAAGAAAAGAAAGAAGGACAGAAGGAGAGAAAGAGAGAAGGAGAGAGAGAGATAGAGAGAGAGAGAGAGAGAGGAGAGAGAGAGAGAGAGAGAAAGAAAGAAGGAAGGAAGGAAGGAAGGAAAGGAAAGAAAGAAGGAAGGAAAGAAAAGAAAGAAGAAAGAAAGAAAGAAAGAAAGAAAAGAAAGCAAGGAAGGAAGGAAGAAGGGAGGGAAGGAGGAAGGAAGGAAAGAGAGAAAGAGAAGGAAGGAAGAAAGAAGGAAAAAGAAACGAAGAAAGGAAGAAAGGAAGAGAGAAAGAAAAGAGAGAGAGATAGAAAGAAAGAAATGATGCCATTAGGTTTTCACATTCACTCAGGAAGGAGAAGCCACTGGCCCAGAAGCAGTGGCGCTGGGATTTGAGGCTCCCGGTTCACAGCATCACGTCAGTTGTCCAACCTTCTGATTCAGAGTGGGGCTAGTTTATCTAGCAGTGAGCTCCGTGGCTTCTTATATTCTAGGTGGGTGTTTTCCAAACTGTGAAGCCATGAAATTGATTTAGATGGTCATGACCCAGTATTATAGGAAAGCCAAATAGAAACCATTCAGTGCATCCCACATAGTAAAGGCAAGTACTGTTTGACTGAACTTTGGGTTTATCTGTACGTGTGTATGTGTGTGTGGTATCTGTAGAGAGTTGCAGTGTAAAGTCTATTCCTTACACCAGTCCAAAAGAGCCTGAAAGCCTTTGTTCTTTTGGTTTTCTTTTTAGAGAAAGGGTCTTGCTCTGTCACCTGGGCTGCAGTGCCGTTGTTCAGTCATAGATCACTGCAGCCTCAACTTTCTGGGCTCCAGCGATCCTCCCACCTCAGCCCTCATGGGTATCTGGGACTAAAGGCGTGTGCAACCATGCCCTGCTAATTTTAACAAAACTTTTTTAGTGATGAGATCTTGCTATGTTCCCCAGGCTGGTCTTAAACTCCTGGCCTCACACAATCCTCCCACCTGGGCCTCCCAAAGCGCTAGGATCACAGGTGTGAGCCACCTGCTGGGCTGAAAGCCTTCATTCTGTAGAGAGCAGAAGCCCTGTGAGACCTGAGTGGGTGAGGCAGCTCCAGCCTGTGTGGGCGTGGACCCTCCTGTGCTTTCGCATGCACTGCGATCCTCTCATGATGAGTTCATCCTGCAAGCCTCCCAGACACCTGGGACCATAGAGCCCTCTTAGTCTGAAACATACAGCCCCATCTTCTGAGGACTGTGCTTTGGGAAATACTGCTTCTGGTAGAGGTGACTTGCACAGGAGCGCCAGCACCTGTTCTTTGGATGTCACTGTGCTGATGGAGACCACCCAGACTTTGGACGGATGGGCAGGAGCAGAAGGAGGGGTGTCAGTCCATAGATCCCAATCCATGCAATTAATTCAGTAGGCGTCAAGGCTGCCTTCCAAAATTTTGGAATTCCATGTGGTAATCCGGGGTTTTAATAGTTTTTGTATCCCCACACCAGCACAGTAGCTTGACACTCAGCAAATATCTGCTGAATGCACAAATGACTCCGTGCACTGTTCTGGCCCCTGAAGGGAGGCAGTGACTATATTGAAAAGAGAATGGCTTTGGAGTCAGAACCACATCCAGTTTGTGACTTTGGAATATGTGACTTACTCTCTCTGAGCTACAGCTCTTTCTTAGGCAGATGCATATGGTAATGAATTCCTTAGCATCGTTGTGGGTTTTAAATGAAGTAATATACAAAAGCCAAACTGAGTTCCTGACAGTTGATGCCCTGGTGATGTTATTTTTTTCTCTCCCTTAAAGTCCTCTTGCTTTCTGGTTTGGGGCTAGAGACTCCTTGTAGTCTGTGGTCACTATTCCTGGTTTTCTTCACTCAGGCCTCTTACTGCTCCTTAAGGAGACTAAATATTGAGAAGGGAAGAAGAAAAGCAGGGGGTTAAGAACTTTTTCTTCGGAGCCCCCACATTCCCCTCCAAACAGCCTGTCCTCTTGGCTCCTGCCTGGGTCTGCTCCTGCGTATTTTCCAGCTCCTTCTTCATCCCTTAGTGCCAATATGCAGCAGAGAGCTGGCACCATGGTGGACCAGAGACTTCTCAAGGCACTTTGCAAGCATTATATTGCCCATTTGTGGTAATAATGTAAAATTTATGTCTGAGAAACATGGGGCTTTCTTGAGAACAATAGTTAATCAGTGACGATCTTATGTCCATATTTAATTTCTGAGAGAGTAAAAAAAAATCATTAACTGTCTGGTGAGCATTAAGGGGGCTTTAGGCCCATATGGGATTTGGGGCAATGTAGTGCATGGTTTTTATGAGAATAAGTGAATGACTGAATGGACCCACGGCTGGGAAGAGGCATGAGGTGGGACAAACAGGCTGCGTGTGGCTATCCCTGGGCCTCCTGCTAACTCCTCCTCTAGTGGTTCCCAGGACTCAGGGTTGAGTCCAAGGGGGAAGCCTCCCGCGGACAGGCCAGAGTCAGGCATGGAGCCAAGGTGGGCAGCTTGGCTTGCTCACTTCAGGGAATGTCTGCAGATATGGCCTTGGCCCAGTGCTGTCTGGAAGTGCAAAGGTGTTCCATCTGTCATCTCTGTGAAGCATCCCCAAGGCCCTTTTGAACATCTGGGCTCCCATATCCCTGGTAGAAACTTGCACTGTAGACTGGCAGGTCTCTAAGGCCTATACTCTGGTCTTGTGTGTTGCTTTTATTCTGTGCCTGGTAAGCAGTGATGGCTGAGTAAATGTTTGTTGAAAGACTGACTGACCCAGTGAACAGACAAATGAGTGGAAAAATATAGGTGTGCAAGCTCCAGGTTATACAGGGGCCTGAGTTGCTGTGGATTCTGGGGTCCCCAGGGAGGACCGGCTGGGTGGTACTGCTCCCCAGAAACCTGAGCCTTATGCTTCAGCTCAGCCCCTCTCAGAACAAACAGGAAAGAGCCCCTGGATGACCAGTTGTGCAAAAGGCTGAGGGACCTCCCTCTGGTGTCTCCCTTTCAGCCAGAGGGAATGTTACTCCTGTAATGACCTAAGGACTTAGAAAGATCTGTGTGAAAATGCTTGGTCTGCATGGGACAGAAATTCTGGGCTTGACTGAGAGCAGTGGTAACTTCTTCTAGTTTGCCCTGGTTGCTGGAATTTGGATATTTGACCCTGCAAATCTCATGCTGAAATTCCATCCTCATTGTTAGAGGTGGGACCTAATGAAAGGTGTTTTAGTCGCGGGGTGGATCCCCCATGAGTGGCTTGGTGATGTCCTCCCATAATAAGTGACTTCTCACAGTATTAGTTCCTCCTAGAACTGATTGTTAAAAACTCTGCCTCAACAATCTGCCGTCCATACCCCAAACCTCAGCATCATGCAGATGTCCATATTAAAACAACCTGTACTTGTATCCCCTAAGTCTAAAATAAAAGTTGAAATTATTTTTGATTAATAAATGTAGAGGATTAAAAAGAAAAGGCCTGGTACCTCCCTCTCTTTTGCTTCCTCTCTCACTACGTGATTTCTGCATATACCAGCTCCTCTTCCCCTTAGGCCGTGAGTGGATGCAGCCTGAGGCCTCCCCAGAAGCAGATCCTGGTGCAATGCTTTTTGTGCAGCCTGCAGAGCTGTGAGCCCAATTAACCTCTTTTCTTTATAAATTACCCAGTCTCAGATATTCCTTTATAAAGCAGCACGCATGGACTAAAATACTGGTGGAGCTTTGCCTCATCTCTGAGTGTGGGACTGGCCATGTATTGTCTTGTGAGTTTCCTTCTTGTTCCTCCTGTGAGCTGTGATCTGACTCATTGTCACCGTCTTGCTCGTGAACCTGTCTTCTCCTTGATAGCGGAGACTGTTGCTACATTTTCACGCTAGAGCCAATATGTCTCTCACATGGTTGGCTTCCACTCCGTGCTTGCCAAATGAATAGGATGCTTAAAGGCAAATGATGTTTCAATCATACTGACTTTCTGGAAGAGCTGTCACTGGTAGAGGGTCGTGATTGCCACTTGTCCAGGTTCTTGGCATTTTGAACAAAGACTTAAACCAAACCCCCAGCAAAGCAAAGAAAGAATGAAGCAACAAAAGAGCAAAAGCGGCAAAGACAAAAGTACAGCCCATGGTGTGGGACTGGACCTGAGCAGTGGCTCAAGGGCCTAGATACAGAATCTTCTTGGGGCCAAATACCTGCTAGGTTTCCTATTGGCCACTTCATGCTCACCTCATGTAAGTGAAGTGGTGGCCCCCAATCACTCTGATTGGATGTGGGCAGCAGCCAACCAGAGGCTGAAGTGAAGTTGCAAAGGTCACACTCCTGTGCAAACTACTGATTGGTTGCACAAAGCAACCAATCAGAAGCTAGGGTGAAGTTACAAAGTTAAACTTCTGTGCAAATGAAGATAAGCAGTCAGTCTGATTGGCTGTGGACAGTAACCATTCAGAGGCTGGAGTGAAATTACAAAATTGCAAATGAAGACTTGACCTGCAATCAATTTGATTTGTTGCAGAACAGCCAATTTCCCATCTGTACTATAGAAAACATCAAAGGGAGTAGCCTCCGGTCCTTTTGTTGCTTAGGATGGAAAGTTAGGGTTTTCCTTTCAATCTAGTTCTAGGAAGCTGGGCTTGAAACAGCCTTAGGTTGCCTGTCTCCAGACCCTATTCTCTGCCTGAGAGCCAGGGCTGGAAATCTTGCAGTCTTTTTCTGTGTTTATCGTCCAAGGATGAGAGGAGTGAACACACAATGGGATCTATGGATAGCAAATCAAATGCCATTATGTCTGTGCTGATGGCAGGCTGCTTCTCATTTGCCCAAATTATCAACCCCATCGTGCTATGCCCATGTTAGATTCTTCGGGAAAACAGACGACATATGTTAGAATGCTAAATAAGCTGAAACTGTGCCAGGATGGAGACAGAAGGTGTTTGTTTGTTTTTAAGTGGGGCGTAGCACTCCGGAATGACTTACTGTGGTGGGAAGGAAGACACTGAGGGGAAGGCAGGATGGCTGCCGCAAGATGCTGAGAGTTAAAGCAAGTGACTGTTCCCAAACAGAAATGAGTGGTGTCTGACCCCTTAGTTAGCTGGAGGGACATTCGATAAATTTAGCTAGGCAAGGCTCAGCTTCCAGGTGGTCTTAGCTTTTCTCTTGAGTCTCTGATTCCGCCTGAGTGCACATGTTCAGTAAACTTTTATTGTAGCACTAGCAATATGACAACGAAGAGCTGACACATCACTCTGTGCTGTCCCCTTCTTTGACTTCCCAGGGCTTTCCAGGATTTGGTGTTTATCCTAACACAGTCGATAGGCCCTGTGGGTCCTCACTGTGCTCATCCTCCAACCTGGCCTGGTGCCACCTCACCCCTTATTCACCAGGCTGCTGCCGCCTCACCCCTACTCACCAGGCTGCTGCCAAGGGCCTTTCCTGTCTCTCTTTCTTTGCTGATATTTATTCCTTCTCAGAAAGTAACTGTGGCTCTCAGCCCCTGCTGCGTGTTAGAATCACCTCAGGAGCTTAAAAAAACTGAATGCCTAAGCTGCCCCACAGTCAGTAAAACCAGATCCTGTGGGGATGTGTAACTGCACCAGACCCGTCTGGCTCAACTTTTCACGTAACAAGGTTGTGAGTTGTTCACTTGCCGTGGACCTGCAGGTCAAAGGTCACATAGCGGGAGCATGCCCAGATGAATCAAGTGCGCAAGCATGGGCAGCCCCAGGTGCTCAAACTGAGGAGTGAGATAACATTTAAAAGTGGATGCCACGTGTCAGGATCCAGGATTCAACCACATCAAAGCCTGGCATCGTCCTGCGGCGGGATCGGTCAGATTATGCCTCCCAGCATCACCTCAGTGCAAGATCCAATCAGATCACACCTTATTACCCTGTGCTTATAAAACCCCACTCAGCCCCTAGCTCAGGGAGACAGCTTTGAGAGTTTTCTCCTGTCTCATTGCCAATCAATTGGCTTTTTTTTTTTTTTTTCTGCAAAAATCCAGTGTGTCAGTTTTTTGGCTTTCCATTGCACACAGGCAAAGTGACTCCGTTTGGTTAGGTGACAATGGGACAAGTGCAGATGAGGCTGAGGCTGAGGCACCCTCATCTGGATGTTATAGTACAGGTCGTTCAAAACTCCTTAAGTGACCGCTTGGATCTGCCAGAAAACGTGGACTGCAGAGGGGGCAAGATTCCTCAGGAGCCACTCACCCCTCCACATTCCCCTGGGTGCCCTCCCAGGCTGACTGCCCATGTCTGGCATAAATCCGGGAAGATCACAATGCAATGTTCTCTCTGTTTAGCAGCCAGAGAAGAGAAACAGTGCCGGGATCAGACATTGCAGGAAAAAGGTCTGATGTCTTGTTTGGGGCATTGAGAAGGCAGGAGAAGCAGATGTAGCTACCGAAGAATTGGCATTTTTCGGGAAAGCGTGGCAGAGGAGGTGGCAACGCTGGGAACACTGATCTGTTCGGAAATGCCACAGTGGACAGAACATGCACTCTAATTTTACTTCCTCAAAAGTTCATTCCCTTTTTATGGAAACCCCACTTCTCATTAAAATTACCAGTTTAAAATTACAATCTTCTGTCAAGCGCATCAAAGAAATCACCTTTCTTCTTTTCAAATACTATAAAAATTAAGCTTTCCTAGGCTGTGGGCTGAACTCCCAGGACAGGCTTTTTTTAAAAGAAGTACTAAATATTGCTTTCAAAGTTCTCTACTTGCCTAAATTAATAATGGCTTTTTTTTTTTTTTTTTTTTTTTTTTGCCTCCTGTAATGGACAACTACATTTAAATCTCTCTCTAAAGAATTGAAACTTCAGCTATCTCATTCTCATTACTTTTTGCCTGCATTACAGAATTCAAAATGATCTGGAAGGTCATTTCTTCCACCCAGCCCAACACCCCTCAACTCTACCCCTTCCTTCCAGCCTGTAGTTTCAAGGGTTTGGTTGGGAAAAGGAAATAAACAAAGTCCACAGGCTGTTCCATACTGAGATTAGCCACAAACCCCTACAGACCAGCTATTGTTTACTACATTCGACTTCCGATTTTATTACAGCAAAAAATAACTCTCCTTAGGGAAATTCCAAACAGACCAAGAGAAATGTGAGCACTTTACATTTATTGTTAAATGGGCTACTCGGCCTCACCATGCTTTTTAAAAATATCTTACCAGCCAAACCATAGCTAACACACAAGCATATTGTCTTAAAAAAAGCAAAAGTACAAAACACACAATGGCAATAACAACAAAACGCTGTCTTCAGTCTTTTCAGAGAGAGGCGTAGTAAAGAGGCTGACAACACTGAGTTGTCTGAGATGTTCACGTTAGAGGAAACAGAGTATAGCTATTGACTTCACAATGTATAGCCATTTGCTTAATTCAGAGATGGAATCTTCGCTAAAATGGGCAGTGAGGCTGATGAAAGAAATTGACTTATACCACTTAATGAGCAATTTCATCTTTTTAATATAGAAATAACTGTTGCTATGAGCGGTGTTTTTATTCATTTCAGAATACCATAACCAAAAAATCTTTCAAATGATCATTACACAATGAATGCCTTGAGGCTTTAAAAAATATTTATTTTGAAATTATCATAAGCTCAAAATGATTCACCAATGCAAAAAAGAAAAGTGATTAAATGCTAGGCTGTAAGCTCTGTAAATTTTTTCCTGCTGAAAATAATTGGACAGGTTTTTTTTTTTCTTTTTTCTAAATAATAGTGCCTAAAGAGATCTAATGATCTTGTTGCTAATGGATATGGGGCATAAATATGTTTCTTATCTTAAATTTCATCTTAGAGTTACAAGATTATAGAAAATGGCATAATGTGATTAGGAGAAGTATAGTTTCAATAAATTTTACCAAAGTATCACCTAAAATTCTCTAAAAATCAGCACTAGTTTCTGAATCTAAGTTTTGGGTTGGTGGGAAAAAAATATTTAGAATACGCCCCATTCATCAGGCTGCTCATCTACCTATGAGGGAGATTAATGGGTAAAAACGTGGCTAGGTTAAATAAATAAGATCTAGATTTGATAGTGAAACGGGATGACTACAGTCAACAATACTGTAAATTGTAAGAGAACTAAAAGAGCATAATTGGAGTGTGTGAAACACAAATAAATGATGATAGAGGTATTTCCCGTGTGCTGTCTATATATTTCTCAGTCTCCTTGCACTGGGGGTGTTCTATGACTAGTTATGACAAATGGGCTATAAGCAGAAGTGCCAAAGTATTTAGGAAGCAATCCACAACTCCCAATTTTGTTCTTTCTTGCTGTGGTGACCTGGAAGCCAACTTTTGATATGGTGGCACTGCAAGTGTGGAGGTGCCTGGATCCTTGAGTCAGTGCATGAAGGATGACTGCCTTGCAGAATCGTCTGGCCCGAGTCGTAAGTTGCATTAGCAAGAAATCAACTTTTAGATTTTTTTAGCCACTAGGATTTCAGTGTTAATTTGTTACTGTGGAATAGCCTAGGCTATTCTGAGTAATAATCACATCGTATGGATTTCAAGAGGAGCTGATGGTGCCCAAAGTTCTGTTTGTACAGTGCTTTGTAGTTTTCTATCGTTAAAAAATAAAAAAGATTGCTTTTTCCAAAGGATGGCCAAACCTGCACAAAGTCAGGCAAAATGTCCAGTTATGATTCCTGAGGAGAGTCCAAATGGCTAATTCCAGGAGAACCAGTCCAGCATGTGTTTCTTTTAATGGCAGGCTTTCATGTTTTTCCACTAGCCTTGACTAAGGTAGTTATTCTCTTTGCAGAGTCGCAGCCTACAGCCCTGTGGTGGGATCACCTTGAGCACCAGAGGTCACCCTTTAGGGAACATTAGTAGATTTGCAGCAAAAGGTCCTGGTCTGTTGATCAGTGCCGGTACACTCCCCAAGGTGATCAGAGTTTCAGAGCTGGAGACGGAGGGTGAGGTTCCAGGGCGGATGACCTGCTGTCTTGGAGAGGTTATGTGTGTGCTGTTCCAACCAAAGGCCCCTTTCACCAAAGCTGTTCTCAGAATCAACTATTTTTTTCCCCATGTGTAAAGAATTGTGTTCAATATCCTCTACAGTGATGAACAGAAAAGCTGGCTAACTTCACCTCTGGGGAGTGAAAGATAATAAATCTGCCTTCCCTTTGAATTCACGTGGGTTTGGTTCAAGTCCTGTGGATATGTTCTTGTCAATCTTCCTTCCAATTGACGGGCTCCCAAGAGAGTCTGACCCCAACCATTAATAACTATGAGAAAAAGTAAAGCTTAGATTTCATAAGTTATTTTACAAATTGACACCACGCTTAGCCCATAATTTAATCTACTGCCATTATTAACACAGAGATAAAGCTTGCTAGAACCAAAGAATCTTTTATGGAAGTAAATCAGGTGCTAGAACTACCACGTTACATGCTTTTTCATTTTCTGCCTTGTAATTTGTGATCAAACTTCGGAAAGTTTCGTGAACAATGTATAAGGTGAAGTGTGTACGTCCTGGACTCTGCATAACAATGATTCAAATCCAGGCTCCCCCGTCTGCTGTGTGATCCCGGACAAATCACTCAGCCTCTTTAAGTCTCCTCTCCCTAACTATAAAGGGGCTGATAGGAGATCGTTCCTCAGAGAGAGGTATTTAGAGATCATCTTTACAATACACTCAGACCTGTGCCTTGAATATGTGTTTCGGCAGCTGCTTTTATCATGACTGTGTTGGAAAGAAAGAGTATAGAATGGGCTGTCCTGTGTATTGTGGGGTGTTTAGCGGTATCCCTGGCCTCTACCCATGAGATGCCAGCAGCACC